>JARLTB010000158.1:537500-645000 GCA_030141615.1 Unio pictorum | reverse complement strand
CTTTTTAATACATACATCGTACATAAATGATCACACTCACTCTATTAGGGTTGATTTTATATTTTGATAATCCAATAGAAAATATGACACAATTATGTTTTGCAAGAAAAATACACATTTCGCTATAATTGCACATTAAAAAAAATTGTTTCCAACAATCTGTGTAAATTCTTAGTTTGAAACTTTCAATCCAGGCATGTTCGTTTTCCTGTGTGGGAAGGGGCAAAAAGCTTATTCCATTGGTTCTCATTTAAATTTTTCTTCTGGTGCTTATTGCAGTATTATAAGTAAAATGGATATATTTATATATATGTTTTATATATTAGAATTTATACTTATAGCAAATATAATTCTGTATATTCGTATGGCGCCTTTAGCCGTTGCAATTCTAGAAACGTATATGGATTCCATAATTATTACTAAAGTTAACAAGACTGATACACGAAAAATATTGATTTACAAAGTCACCTATATAGCAAATTCCTCTTCATTAGACGAAAACGATGTACATTTAATTTAGTTATGTCTCGTTGTGCTTTGTTTGACAAAATTATAATTTGTTTGCTTAAGATATAAAGGTACGAGTATGACTGATAATGCAGAAAACGAAGATGCAGAATACATTTCTTTAGTTTGTATTGGGAAAAAGTTGTCGAATACCTTTCGAGTTTCGAATTTTGACATAACATTGTCCGTTTATATTATATTATGATTCTTTTCGAGGACTTGAGATTTATAATTACTTTGGAAAATATTTTCTCTGTAAATCTCATGTAATGACCGATGTTGCAAACAACAAGTACATACATGGAATTTCTTTCTTTTACGGTTATATAGCATGCAAGAGAACTATAGATGTACAAATAAATGCAATATTTTAACTCAACATTAATGAATTTAAACGGAAACTTTTCAAAACAATGGGGAAACTAATTTCTGAAAAGCATTGTAGTTTACCAAGTGGACGAATAATGGTTACTTTGAAAGGAATACAAGAAATGCTTCGTTAAAAGCGGTAAACATAAAGCCAGCATCTTTAAAGAAAGAACGAAATATTTATTAGACATGCACATAATTATGAATATTCGCAAACAGTTTTTATACCGTTCACCAGTGTGTAAAGCTTGACATGATAAGCAAACATTATAATGGATTGCATGGACAGGGCATAAATAAGCTAATATTTAATAAAGTTACACATAGTGATAAATAGTAACGATAATATAGATGGAAATAAAATGTATATATATATATATATATATATATATATATATATATATATATATATATACCTTGTTTCAATGCTAAAGAAAATATTCAAAATAACCATTTATTCCATTCCGGTCGGAAACAGGCGAAGCCTGATATTACGCTAAGTTAATGTAGTTCTAAAGAGTCCTCCTAATATTATTAAATGTGTGTTACAAATTTGGAAATAAAACGTTTACAGTACATTTTGATTACAAATAACATATCATGCTTTTATATTATTGTCATTTTTAGCTCCAATGCTAACGCACAAATCGATTTATAATAGTAAATAGCCGTTAGAGAGGAAACTGGTTTTCTAGTATATATTGGATATAAATTAGATAAAGAACTAGAATTATCTTATAGAAGATATTACAACACAAATGGATTGCCTCTGATAGACGATTGGGCTGATCTAATTGATGTTAAGTTGAATGACACCAGACTAAAAAAGGTATCTTTCTATAGTAGTTGGTTATCATTATGTTCTATATATATATATATATATATATATATATATATATATATATATATATATATATATATATATATATATATATATATATATATAGATATATATATAGATATATATATAATACTATCATAAACTATATTAGCAACATTGTTTGTTTCCATTCTGTTACTCAGACATTAAAGACGTTTAACAATTGTTTGAAATAAAATTAAGCAGTACAAATATTCTTATTTCTCAAAATAGTTCAAACATGACCAGCCAGACAAATTGAACAAAAGAGATACAATGATAATGTGGCTGAAATTCATTGTTATATGTAAGAAAGAAAATCGTATTATCAGTATTAACTAACTAGTCCATAGAGCATTGTAAGCATGTTAACAACCAAATAACGGCTGTAGTCATATGCTGAACGAGCATCTTTATTATTGACAATATAGTTTTAACTATGCTAAAGTGCGATTAGGTCGTATTGTAACAGCAAAATGTATTAATTCTAATTACCTGTTTTAAAGCTAATAGACAACATACTTCTTGATATAGTACATTATACATCTCGTCTTTAAATGAATTACCGAGGTTTTTTGATAGCTATTGGGATTTCGTACATGCTAAAGCTAATACGTACCTGTCATCCATTCTGCAATCGTTTGAGCTTTAAACACTGTTTTAATTTCATTTCATGACATAAGTTGTATGTTTCGTCATTAATGCGCATATAATTTGTACCAATCATGCAAGTTTAATTGCTCACATAACACCATATATATTTATGTTAAAGTTTTCATTACTGATGAAATATCCTTTCCAAGTTTAATACCTATTTATTATTACAAATTATTAAGTTATATGATCTATTTCTTGAAATATTCATCTGATGTCTAAAGACGGAATTGTTTCTTAGCCTTAGAATGTCTTTCACAAAGTAAGTTTATATTGTATCTCCAAAAGTGTAATTGGTGTGCATGATTGTTTCTGCGGCTTGAAATGAAATGTAACCGTTCTAAATGTCTTTTTAGTTTTATTTCTAACTGAACACATTTTAAGACTGCATTGAAGACGACACGTCATATTGTAACTAGGATTAAGATCCTAGGGAAACAGGGTGATACGTACAATAACAATGCATTATTACTTCTAAATATGTCTCTATAATTCCACCAAACCTCTTATTTTTACTTTTAGACATGACAAATCTATAACGGTCTGCATATTTCTATTTTCGAAATTTTATTACAAAAATAAATCACGAATATAAGTTAAGTATATATTGTTTACGTATTCTTAATAGGTTCCTAAATCCACCGATAAGTAAAGACATATAATTAGCAAATCAGAAGACATTAATATATAAACCGTCGATGTTGCATTAAATAGAAGACATGTTAATATAAAACTAGGATCATTAACAACAGAAATTGGGATCGGATACCTCTTTGCCGCACATCGTTTCTCACATGGAAATACATATTAATGGGACACCATTTACAACAAATTGCCGTTTGTATTACTATTTAATAAGAAGGCTAGCAACATGCAATTTAATGTTTCCATCAAATAAAATTCTAGCCAAGATGCGGTATAATGAGAATCACTCACATATGTTTGCATATTATGGTTGATACCAAATAACGTCATATTTGGAGAGAAAAATTACAGAGATACCTAATTATATATAATATTCTAACAGATCAAAAGAGTGTGCGCAATGTTTCAGAAAATATTATATCGAATGCATCATACATATTTGTCAAGGAGGTCCAACAGATGTTATATGACTTTTCAGTACATAAACAGAATATATTGATCAATTAAGTAGCTGAGGAGTTTTCGTGGAGCAGTAATGATGACAATTGTATAAATTATATCAGAACAAATCTGGACAAGACATTTTATGATATAGTTCAAGAACAATAAAAGCGCTAAATTTTGTACAGGTAATGATTTGGATAATGAAGACAAAGACATTGACATTTCAAGCGAATATAGCTTAATAAGTGAAAATCACTTTTGGAAAATTAATGCAATATATGTATTTTGTATTACTTTAACAATGAATATACACTCGCAGATCTTCTGAACGTGTATGAAATGTGGTGGAACTACCCAGTGGCTGGGCTGCGTCATTACTGGAAAAATCTCAGAAGATTTTGCTGAAAACAATCAAGCAAACGCTAAAGAGGAATTTACTAACGCTGTAAGACATTTGACGTTATTGGATATAATCTTTCTACATCTTGTCTTATTCAAGTTATTTTAAAACTCATTGATGGGTCGGTTGAGTTTATTTGGGATGACGCAATATCAAAAGAGGTTTTATTCAGTTTTCCTAAAGGGTTTCATGATTCAGAAAATAAAGAATCTGTTCACATGCATTTGCAAAAGACTGATTTACTTTGAAGCCAATATTTAAATTCTTAATCATAATTTTGGTTATTAAACCAATCCGTCTACCACACTGTGCCGCAGAGGAAGTAAAAAAGCGGTGGCAACTGGTACAAATCATGCAACTAGATACATCCGTGTATATAATCAGTTGAGTCACATTCAGATGCAATCACTGCAAAATATGTACATTTTGGAAAACATGAACTAAGTCGCAGCACATGTCATTACCAATATTGTAAATCACATTTGCTAGAGAGACGTGGGGGTCTAGATGCTCGACCATGTTACAAATTTTGGTATCAGATTCAAATCTTTACTTGAATGTGGATAGATATGTTTATGTATACGTGTGTTCCCCCATATTTGTTGTTTATGTGTTTCTTATTTCCCATTTTTTTAGCCTTACTTTAATTTTGTCCCATCGGGATTATATAAAATTTGAAAGGGGTATTTTTTGGTTCCTTAGTGTTTTTATAAGGAGGATTATACGAGATTCTTTTTTTCTTCACCTATCCCGTCTCCCTTCTCTTAAAGTTTGTTGTCGTTGACACTGGCTAGGGGTCCCATGTATCCTGTGTTTGCTATTTGTGTCTGTACTATTTTGTATGTTGGCTATATATATATATATATATATATATATATATATATATATATATATATATATATATATATATATATATATATATATATATATATCTTTTCTTGTCATATTGTCCCAGTTGTTTAACTCTGACCTGGACCTATACGCAGATCGTCACTTGTTTATTTATTCCATCCGTTTACTCTTTATTGAATTTTTGAATTTGTTTTGCAAAGTGTGGTGTACTTCATTTTGTTTTCTTAATTTATCATATTTCATTTGTCTAGATTAATTACACATTATTGTTTTAGTTTTTGGATTATTTTAGTGTCCTACTTTGCCTATATTATATTTATTTGTATCTAGTCCGACTAGGTTTTCAGTAAATTCAAACAACTGACCATTAATATTGTCAGTGTGTTTGCTTGGAACACATGTCTGAAATCGATTCGAAAATACTCACATACACAACGCAGAAAGTTAAATAAGGATATTAAATGATAAAAAATACTATCGTGCTAATGTAGTTCGTGTTAATCGATTCAAAATCAATCGTAAAAATGACGATGCCTACGATAAAAACATTTGATTTTCTCACTAGCAATGGGGTATATCTCAACGAATAACACCGCTAATGGGACTAGTTTAATGCACGTCAGTTGCCCTTATCGATGAGTTTTGTTCGTATTTGTCGCGACCTCGTTTTATTGGTAAAACATCAGTGACTATCATGATCCGTACTTGATCAATGCTGAGATGTTGCGTGCGGATGTGTTTGAGTCATTTCGTGTCAGTACTTTGACAGTGTATAATCTCGATCCCGCAGATTACCTTTTATCACCAGGACTGGCTTTATCAAGAACGAAAATCGAAGCAAAATTACTCACTGATTCTGACATGCATACGTTTCTCGAGCACTCACTTCGTGGCAGAATTTCATCGGCAAGGCATTGAAATGCGAATGCAAACAACTCAAACGTAATCACGTATAACTCTAAAATATAAAATAGAAACATCTCTGTGTCGCAGTACACGTGATTTATATAAATTTCCGTGGAAACGGCTCTTGGTCTACATATGGATCGATTCCAAATTACGACAATTTGAATAATTTATTTTTTGATATGTTGATAGTAACCGGTGTCTTTAATGATACGGCTACATGCATCCATATGTATGTATTTAAATACCGATAAACGCTAGCGTATTTACAGACAGTATATAAGTCGAGTAAATTCCATGTGTAATAAGGTAATGTTGGATTTGTTTATTATTGATATAGGTAGCAGACGTCTATTACTCACCGATAATGATCACATTAAAATGTCGCCTGTCAATCACGTTCATTGTATATTACACACAGACATTGACACCATATTTTGGCGTGGATAGAAGTCCGTGACCTCAATCAGTAACACAGCCAAAATATACATTAACATCTTACTTTAACAGCGACGATGATGATTGTTGTTAAAGTGAGAAGATGTTTAGTTACATTGATTATAACAAGCTTCAAATCAGTTCCCATCCTGTGCTATGATTCGATCTTAACCCAAAGTGTAAGGCCTCTTTCACCAACATATTTAATGACTAACAACAATCAGCACCATTTCGTATGGAATTATCATAATGAGTTTGCTGCTAATATTAGAATCATGGTACTCACCAATAACATCATCTGGGACTGCATCTTATATAATAATAATGATAATAATAATAATAATAATAATAATAATAATAATAATAATAATAATAATGAGGACTTTGTATAGCGCCTGAACTCCGCCAAAGACGGTCCCATGCCCGGCTGAAAAAGGAGGAGGGATGGACGTAGGGCTAGCGCCCCATCCCGTTAAAACAACTCTTGCTACGGAAACAACAAGGGAACAAAATACAAACGGCGCTGGGAGCGAAGCAGACCAGGCAACTGGCTTTATGACGGTTGGGGAACATAACCGCAAGGATGTCCCCACCCCGATAGTGGAACTCCTGCCAAAAACATGGATTAGAGTTGGATGCTGGAACGCGCGAACGCTCAACCAGACTAGAAGGTTGGCACAAGCAGTGAGCGAGTTGAATCACTACTTCCTGACCCTCATGTGTGTAACAGAAGCTCGATGGATTGGTACCGGTAAGCAGAAGTTGAGCTCCGGAGAAGTCATCATCTGGTCCGGAAGGAAGGACAATGACCACCAGGAAGGAGTCGCCATCATTATCAGCAAGAACAAGGCCAACACCGTCTTACAGTGGAAACCAGTAAATGAACGCCTGTTGTACGTCAGGATGAACTCCAAGTACGCCAAACTATCAGTTGTAGTGGCCTATGCACCAACAGACGGCGCGGGAGAAGAGGACAAAGACACCTTCTACCACGCTCTTCAAACCGTTCTAGAGGACGTCCCCCGACAAGACGTGCTGATGTTGCTTGGCGACTTCAACGCTAGGGTTGGCTGCAACAATAAAGACAGAGAGAAGACCATGGGGCGCCATGGAATAGGCATGATGACTGACAACGGGGAAAGGCTGGTCAACTTCTGTCAAGAGAATGACTTGGTCATAGGAGGGACTCTGTTCGAGCACAAGGACATCCACAAGCTTACATGGACGTCACCAGACGGCAGAACCCAGAGTCAGATCGACCACATCATCATCAACGGTTGGTGGAAACACTCTTTGCAGGATGTGCGAGTGATGTGGAACGCTGACGTTGGCAGCGACCAATTTCTTCTGGTGGCCGAGGTGACTTTGAAGCTTAGGAAAGTTAGGATATGGGTCTCCAGGAATAAACGCTTTGATGTGGTCAAGCTAAAGAATCCAAAAGTGAAGGATGAATTCAGGCTGGAATTAAGGAATAGGTTTAGTGCTCTATGAGATGAGACAGCGCTGACCATCGACAATTTTAACAGAGCAATGAAAGAAGCAGGAGAAGAAGGTTAGGTTACATGAATAATAGGAAGACAGAGTGGATATCAGAAGAGACATGGACTCGCATAGAAGAGAGAAGACCGATTAAGAAGAGACTTTTGGACTCAAAATCACCAAGACTGAAAGAGAGAATTTTGCAGGAGTATGGAGAAAAAGACAAGGAGGTGAAGAAATCCCCCAAGGAGAGACAGGAGACAATTCGCAGAGAGGCTAGCAAAGGAGGCAGAGGTAGCAGCAGGGCATAAAGACATGAAAGCGGTGTATCAGAACACAAAGAAACTGAAGGGCGACTATAGTCAGCACCACGACCTTCCAGTGAGAGATGAAGTTGGAAACTATGTCACAGTGGAGGAGGAGAAGATGGAAAGATGGAAGCAACATTTCGAGTATATCCTGAATCGCCCAGACCCACCAGTATTCGCTGACATTCCTGAAGCAGAGGAGGACCTTGACATCAATTGCGACGACATCACTGTTGAGGAGGTCAAGCCGGCCATTCACAAGCTGAAGAATGGGAAGGCACCTGGCGATGATGGAGTGTGTCCCGAGATGTTGAAGATAGAAGACACAGAGACGCCGAAGCTTCTTTGCCAGATTCTCCAAAAGATATGGGATAGTGAGAAAGCACCAAATGACTGGTAAACCGGAATCATAGTTAAACTTCCCAAGAAAGGAGATCTGGGAAACTGCAACAACTGGCGAGGAATCACATTGCTATCCCTCTCCAGTAAGATCTTTAGCGGCATCATTTTTCAACGCATCACAACAGCTGTGGACAGCATCCTACTCCAGGAACAGGCAGGCTTCAGGAAAGGCAAATCTTGCATCGACCACATCTTCAAACTGAGGCATATACTTGAGCAGTCTCATGAGTGGAATGGATCCCTTTATGTGGTCTTTGTGGACTTTGAGAAAGCCTTCGACAGCCTGCACCGAGCCTCTATGTGGAGGATCCTACGACATAATGGCATCCCCAAGAAACTTGTAAATGTCATCAGGTCACTGTACGAGAACTCTGAGTGCAGAGTAATCCACAACAACCAACTCACTGAACCATTCAAGGTGGAAACCGGAGTGAAGCAAGGATGCATTCTCTCTCCAATCCTCTTCTCACTGGCCATTGACTGGATCATGCGCCGCACCACAGAGGGCAAGAGGCATGGAATACAGTGGACGTTGACCTCAATGCTGGATGACCTGGACTATGCCGACGACATCCTTTTGTACGGTTCAGAGTGTTGGAAGTCCACTGCGAACATAGAACACAAGCTCGAAGTGTTTTAAACCAAATGCCTGCGAGGCATCATGAGGATCTTCTGGCCAAACACGATCTCAAACGAGGAACTTCGGCACAGAGCGGGTGCAAGCACCTTCTCTGAGATCATTTCAACTCGGCGATGGAGATGGCTCGGCCATGTCTGCAGAATGCCCCCTGACTCACTACCAAGGGTGGCACTGAGATGGACCCCACAGGGGAAAAGGAACCGTGGCAGACCCAAAGAGACCTGGCGACGAACAGTGTAGAGAGACCTTAAGACCAGAGGCCTCACCTTTCAGACCGCCCACTGCAATAGCTGCCGACAGACGGAAATGGTGCTCCCTTGCTGTTGCCTCAAGCACCAGACGGCGCAGAGAGGATTGATTGATTTGATTGATTGTATAGCGCCTCATCTTACGAAGCTCTAAGCGCTTTACACCATCAATAATGATATGACTTCACTACAGAACAACAAATGACAAAAACAATGAAATTGGAAAACATAAAAACATGCTGAAAACATATAAGATACAAAACATGATTAGGTTGCTAAGTTTGTCCCTGCAGTGGAAACAGGTGAGTCTTAAGAGTACTCTTAAAAGGGACCACTGTGTCTTTGTGTCTAATTTCAATGGGTGATGCGTTCCACGTCGCCGTGCCCTGGTGTGCAAACGAACGTTGTCCATATGACTTTGTTTTCACCTTGGGAATAATGAATATACGATTATCAGAAGAAGAGCGTAATGATCTAGCTGGTGTATACACATGGGTGAGGCTGGATAGGTATGTTGGACTGGAGTCTGTCATTGAAACATAGCACAGATAACAAATTTTGTGTTTGATTCTGTATCGAATTGATAGCCAATGTAGGGTACATAGCAGTGGTGAAGTGTACTCTGATCGAGGTACTCTAAAAATGATCCGTGCAGCTGTGTTTTGAACTTTTTGAAGTTTCTGGAGTAAATATTGTGACGAACCAGACAGAATTGAGTTACAATAGTCCAGTCTTGAAAGTACTAATGAACACACAAGTGTTTTAGTGGCATCATATATCAGCAAAACGGTTATCTGAGCTTTTTTTACTCAATGTTCTTTTGAACGAAGATGCGTGTTAAGTTGATATGATAGAATTAACAGTTTTGTTTAATATTTTACATATTGTTTGTTTTATATTACTGTTGATCTTTTTAGGCATCAAATATGATCCACATAACTGTCATTAAAGGGTATACAATTGTTGCTGGTTTGCACTACCTGATACTATTTTGCGACTTTGAAGATCCTTCTTGAATAACATTTTCAATTTGTTTCAAATGCTAATGCATTTCTATCCGTACAAGAGAATTTCAGTATTAATATCAGCATAGCCATATTTTATTGCAAATTATTTAAATAGCAGAGTATCTTAGATATGATCCAAAGGCTTTATTGGTTCTTTAGCTAATTGATTTCTTTTGCAGTTATAAGGCAGAGACTCGATACTTGGTTAGGTCACCTTTTGTTGTTTCGTTTAGGTTTTATTTTCTTCCTCCCACGATCCCATTTCGCCTTAGATTATAAAAGCATTTAACCAGATTAGCATGTCTGTCTCTTCTGACTGGTAATTATTTTTCAAACACGCATGTTCTGTTTTTTCTATTGTATTTTCTTTGGCCTTCGATGTGTAATTTCCCAATAAAATAATCTTGTTTTCATCATCTCGGCTGGTATGTTCCTATCACTGCCCTTAGCTATCTTTATTGGGCTCTCATGTTCTTATCACCGCACTCAGCTAACCATCTTGAAATGTTTTGTTCATTTCACTACCCTCATCAATTTCTGTTGGACATTATGTGCCTATCACTGCCCAAAGCAATTCTCATGGGCTGGCATATACCTATCATTTCCTTTCAGCTATTCGTATTGGGCTGTCATGATCCTATCACTGTCTTAAGATTCCCCTATCAGCATTTAATTATTTTCTGAAAGAGTTTCCAGCTTTCCTTATTCATTTCTTTGGCAGAAATTTGTTATGAGTATATCTTTTTATTGATGGCATGTCCTGATAACTGCCCAGCTCAGATACTAGACTGTCTGGTTTGAATTTCCGAATTTACTTTTGTAGCACAGTTAATTTCTATCTCTGAAATCTCAGTGGAGGGTGGGGGGTAGGGGAAGTTTTATATGATGTCCAATTAATTTAAAATGTATATCAATTGATGTTATAGAAGACCGTTTTGAGTTGCTACAGACATGCATTATATTTTGATTAACGCTATTTTTACTATTACAGGCTTTGAATAGATTTAATGAGCATTTAGTTGAAATTGAATGCCAGTCTGTTCGCTATATGTAAGGCTGTGAATAAACAGTGATTGTAAATTACAAAGGGCCACATTAACTTTTTAGAACGATGGAATGTGCCTTGAGTATGAATGTTTACTCTTCTTCTATATATGTTCATATTTAAACAGAAACAAAGCTCTCAATGCTCCCAAAGGACTTAAATGTTGTACATTGTAAGACTAGTATACTTATAATGCATAAACGTCCCTGATTCGTATAATTAAAATGGCTAGCACTTCAGGATACTGTGTGAGTGTCGGAACTCTTTTTAAATCCAGGAACAATAGGAACATATCGGTAGTTTTAAACCGTACACATGGAATTTATTATATCCTGTTGAAAGTACGTCAACCATTCATAATATCGCATTAGAAACTAGATTTCGAAAAGGAATAATTTATGTCCTCCATACCATTTAACTACTTTGGGCAAAGCAAATAATTTAGAATGACCTCTCACTCTTTGAATTTCTATTAGTTACACATGGCACATTGCTAATACATCTACGACAAGTTGCAACTAAATACGTTACATGCGTGAATATATAAGTCAAGTTGATGTGTAAAAAAAGTGAAGACGTAGATAGATACATATAAAGATACACACACACACACACACACACACACACACACACACATATATATATATATATATATATATATATATATATATATATATATACATATATATATACATTTATATACATATATATATATATATCAATATATATATATATATATATATATATATATATATATATATATATATATATATATATATATATATGCATACATATATATACATACAAATATATATACATATATATATATATATATATATATATATATATATATATATATGCATACATATATATACACATATATATATATATATATATATATATATATATATATATATATATATATATATATATATATATATATATATATATATATATATATATATATATATAACTGTATGGCGAATTATATTCTAAATTAATCCAACAAATATAGACTCTAGTCCTAATAATAAAATGTCCTGAATAAAAGTTAGTTTAAGTCTCGAAGAAAGTGAAGGCGATAAAGTTACTGTTTAAGCCTATGGCGTGCTGATATGTCCATGGGCTCGTTTTAATTATTATTCCGGGTTTGAATTCAATAGAAAGTCTAGTAAATCTTTATCCAAGAATTGTATCAGAGGACTTTGGTATTTCCAGAGAAAGAAAATCATTTGATTTAAAAAATCTGAAGAAAATAAAATTAAGTCCAAACTGGTCATATAAATAAAACACGAATGTACTAAATGTCAACGCATGCCTGACTGAGCAAGAATCATCCAGATTACACACAAACGGCATAATTTTCGTTCTTAATTTCTGATCAAGCAAGATGCTGTCAGTGTGCATCGATTATAATGAGCATTTCTTAGTTTGTGAGTCATTCGTGACTACTAGTATGATCAATTACTTTGCAAATGTCATAGTGTGTGAGTCGCTCATGACTAGTACATGTAATATGTAAATATTTTAAAGCTGCACCACCCCGGTAGCCTAGGTGATTAGAACAACCCCCTTGGATGTATGAGTTTGCAGTTTTGAACCCCGAACGAGTCATGTTAAAGACAAATAAATGGCACTAGCAGCTGTTTTTTGTTTGGATGGTGTCAGGATTTTGTGACTGGGTGTAACATGATGCAACATTTTTGCTGCATGATAGGTCAGTGCTTGACATTATTATTAACTGCCATTATGCATACACAGTGGTGATATGACTGAACATTCTACTGAAAGCTACGTTAAAAATCCAACTCGCACGCGCACACACACACGCACACACACTCTCTCACACACACACGCATACACACACACACTTTTTGAAGCTATTTACACATTGTTTTTATTGTATCTCCTAAACGTTTCCCACTTTATGTCCCTTGATATTTTGGACAATTATTTCATTATGTATTAATTACTTGTTTCGAAATTTCGATACTGATCCAGTATGTGTTCACATTTTTTGAAATTATACTTAAGTGATTCTATCAACTCAAAATAATCGATTGGATTATAAAAATTCTTTCTGAATTGTATTTTCTTCTTTGAAGTTGTCCATAGTTTGGAAATATCTGTTATTTGATAAATATAAAACATATTTTATTTCGCTTTAATAGCGCGTTCTAATCAATATTCATTTAGACTCAATGCTTAATTTTAAACTTTTTATTAAACGACCGATTTGACTTCCGTGACTTATGATACACATGTAATGTTTGATTTTAGCAATAAATGTCAGACAAGACAATTATAGTATCAATCCACAATTTGATTTTTAAGCGTCACTTGAGATCAATGGAAAACTAAAACATCCAGAAGTTCTTAATATTGTGGCTTTGACGAATATTAATAAAATTATGAAGCAGATGCCGACTTTAGCAATGACTGAAGAAAGTTTGAAGACTAATATCCTTCTTGGTGACACGAGATCAATGCCTCTGTTTCTTTCCATTTCTGTTCTTTTCTTGGGATATTGGGGTTCATTTTCCGGATGCTATGGACATTGACAGATATGACATGTCTTTACACAGATATGACATGTCTTTACACAGATATGACATGTCTTTACACAGATATGACATGTCTTTACACAGATATGACATGTCTTTACACAGATATGACATGTCTTTACACAGATATGACATGTCTTTGCACACATATGACATGTCTTTACACAGATATGACATGTCTTTGCACATATATGACATGTCTTTACACAGATATTACATGTCTTTACACAGATATGACATGTCTTTACACAGATATGACATGTCTTTGCACATATATGACATGTCTTTACACAGATATGACATGTTTTACACAGATATGACTTGTCTCTACACTATTATGTCAACACAGATGTAGTTTTATCAAAGATTCAAGTAATCCTCCTTCCTGTCTGGATGAATACGTAAAGTTCAACTGAGATCAATGTAGGAAATCGACAGCCACAAAATATAAATAGTTCCATTTCGTGTGTGAATCTAAAAGCCGCCTTTATCTTCTCTCAATAAAGTTGGCAACAAATTGTTTGAAATGCAATGGCAATGAACACAATTTGTTTGCGAGAAAATTGGCAGATTTAATCAGAGGCTTTTACTTCGTTCATGGGTCGAATGATGCATAGCCCAGTTATATAGAATGCTCAAAATCGATCCCATTGTGGATCGCTTCAATATAAACGGTGAAATATATTTGGCTGAAACTAATTAGAATATAAAAAGGGTATTGTCAAAAGACCAGAAAATGGATGCCTTAACTTCATCATGTGCTGGGTTGGGCTGAACTCAGATATTCATAATTACCTTGTATGGAAACGTAGCCAAGGGCCATAACTCTTCCTAATGGTAAGTAATGGAAATTAACCCATCAAAAATGCCTCTAGGACACAGGGTACTACTTAAATGGAATGGGAACCAGCCTAGAAATGGTTGAACATAAAATAGCGTATACATGAGTTTGGCTGACCATAATTGGTTAATAATACGTTATATTTTAGAAAAAAATAATCATTTGTGATCTTATTCTAGATGTAAGTGAAAATAAAGATACATTGTTTTATTGGTGGAAGTTCGGTCCTTTAACAGTCTTGAACACTCATTACTCAAATTAACACCTAACTCTTTTGGTGTGGAATTGAAAGCACATGTTTCAAACACATTCAGGTTCAGAAAATGCCGCGGCTCATATCCTCTACACATACATTGACATCCAGGTTTCATCTATATTGATAAATATAGGTTTGTTCTTAAGCACATGGAAATCAATGTTATTGAATTTGTAATATCATGTTGTTTGCGTAGGTTTACTAAGGGAACTGAATTAGTAACGTGAGTCATATAGACAGCCACAGCAATACAGTGACTCCACATATGCAAGTCCAATTAACGTTACTAAAACAGCAATCATATATGTAGATAACAAGCAAACTTAATACCTTTAGTAAACAACAGAGTTACTTATAATGGGATATCACACACATATTTAGATATATTAAAGGTTGCCAAGAAGTGGGAGGAGGCACATTGTGTAAATTGGACTATGTTAGGTGGAATGTTGTACACTTTTGTTTTGTATCTAAGCAATACATATATACAATTTATATGATTTAGCACTTTTAGAGTAAATACAGTAAGCAATTTATTTCCTTGCTGTATTTTGAAACATAATGTTTCATATATGATCACTTAGCACACTTCCATCATCCTTAATGGGGGCCCCGATTGGCCAAGTAGTCTAAAGTGCTCTTCGTTACGGATCACTGTCATCTCACCTTTGTCTTCGTGGGTTCGAGTCCAAGATTTGGCTAATGTCGGTAGGTGAGAAAGCTTGTCAGTAGCTTCTCGTGGGTCGGTGGTTCTTTCCGCGGGTTTTCCCGATTTCTTGAGACCTTTTTTTATATGTAAATGAAAAAAAACGCAGACATTGTTGTATTGAGGGTATTTCAATATTTAAGTCTTGAGTTTGGAACACTCATTACTAACATTAGCACCTGACTCTTTGGTTCGGAATTGAAAGCCCTTGTTTCACACACATGCAGGTCCAGAAAATTCAGCGGCTCATATCCTGTCCTCTACACAGAAGATGACATCCAGGTTTTTATCTATACTGATAAGTATAGGTTTGATCAAGAGCACTCAGAAATTGTAAGTTACATAGGTTTAATGAAGGGCTGAATTAGGACCGTCAGTCCTCTAAATGGTTGCTATAAATCTTCAATAAAGTCTCACCAATATGAATCTGCGCGTCTTGTTAGATTTACTACTACTACTACTACTACTACTACTACTACTACTACTACTACTACAACCGCTTCAGTGGCCTAGTTGTTAAAGCGGAAGCGGGAGGTCGTGGGTTCGATTCCCGGCCGAGTCATACCAATGACTTACCAAAATGGTACTAACAGCTGCAGACATCGTAGCGATATAACTGAAAAATTGTTAAAGCTAGGCTATAAATCCTAACGAAACAAACAAACAAACAAAAAACTACAACTACTATTACTAATAATAATACTACAACTACTACCACTACTACTACTAATAAATAAATAAATAGATATTTAAGTAAATAAATAAATAATTAAATAAATAAATAAATAATTAAATAAATACATCAATAAATAAATATATAAATAAATGACTAAACAACAACTAAAAAATTTATAAAAAAATAAGTAAAAAAAATAAATTCAAAAATTAAAATAAAAAATAAAAAGTAAATAAATTAATAAATATAAAAATCAATAAATAAACATTTAATTAAATAAATGAATGCATAGAAAAAAGAACAATAAAATAAATAAGTAAATAAATAAATTATATAAAAAAAATAAAAAATACAAAATAAAATAAATTAATAAATAAACAAATAAATAAATAATAAAGTTACAAAAGTGCTTGTTGTTAACACTCATATGTCGTTTTTGAACCAATCACTGACAGCACATTTCATATGAGGCTTTACCTATATATTTTTGCATAAGGAAGTGATTGTAAATTAAGCTGAAACAGATGTTAATTCGCGCAAACGTAATGATTCGGACCATTTGAGGTTTTATCAGACTGAAAATAGAAGAAGAAGAAGAAGAAGAAGAAGAAGAAGAAGAAGAAGAAGAAGAAGGAAAAAAAGAAGAAGAAGAAGAAGAAGAAGAAGAAGAAGAAGAAGAAGAAGAAGAAGAAGAAGAAGAAGAAGAAGAAGAAGAAGAAGAAGAAAGAGGAATACTACTGCTATTACTACTACTACTACTACTACTACTACTACTACTACTACTACTACTACTACTACTACTACTAGGAACTAGAAGAAGAATAAGCAGAAGAATAATAATAAGAAGAGGGTGTGTTGGAGGTAAAAGATCCGGAGGAGATAAGTGGTCATATGATCTAAACAATTAAGAATGCCTCATAGGTCATTCAGAGCCTGTAAATTGTATATTTGTGTAATCAGACGGGCAAGGAATGATTGAAGGAATGATTGAAATCAGACATATATTCTCGCTAGTACTTAACATCCGAATAGTGTATTCATTGGTTTAGAAAATAAATGAACAGAAGTGCGTGAATAGCGCAAGAATATATACAACTGCAGCCTGACAGAGGTAGTAACTTTTCTCGTAGGCGATCGATGTCGAAATTGAGAAGACTGCTGCAAAATGACGATAAACTGCTCGCGGACTCCTGAGCTGCCTCACAATTCCCATCGCTATCATAGTAGTAAGTCTTCGGTCGCACCGACCATTAAAGTCTTTATTTTCGTTGTCTCATGCATTTCCAATAGTCTGCGTACATGCAACTTTTATATCAGATGAAATAATGGGATAATTATGTTCGTCATTACCTGTCAACAGCTTTAAATAAGACAACACGGACTGACCAAAAACGTATTCGAAAAAAATTATTAATAACTCGATTTTAAATAGCAAAACAATGGAAGGATATTATCCATACAATATCTCGTTGACAAATATGGAATTTGAACAATTGTTGAGAAACTCGAGTTTCAACGATTCTATTGAAGATCTGAGTTTGTATACGGTTCCGACAGGAATTGTCGCCTTATTAGCATTTCTGTATGGCAGTATTTCCTTATTGTCTGTTCTTGGAAATGGGATCGTGATTTTTGTCATCGCACGAAATAAACATATGCAAACCGTTACCAATATATTTATCGCGAATTTAGCACTTGCAGACGTCGTTATAGGACTTTTCGCAACCCCTTTCCAATTTCAACCTGCACTTCATCAGCGATGGGACCTACCTAAAGTAATGTGTTCGGTTGCCCCATCAGTAAAAATTTTGTCAGTGAGTGTTAGCGTGTTCACCCTTGCGGTCATCTCTATTGACAGATATGTCGCAGTCATGTTTCCATTAAAAGCCGGATTTTCGAAAAAAATTGCAGCCATTGTTCTTGGAATAATCTGGATTTTAGGACTTGCCTCCTGCATTCCAGAATTTTTGTATTTTAGTGTCCATATGAGGTTTGATTTTGTGACCAAACGCCATGATAAACCCTTCTGTGAGCCAGACTGGCCGCTGTCGTCCTTCGGAAGATATTATCATCTGGTTCTATTCATTATACAATACATTCTCCCACTGATTGTCATTAACTATTCCTATTTCCGGATTGCTTGCCGCATTTGGGGAAACAAAACTCCGGGCCTGGCGGTTGACCGGAATGACAGAATTAGACAGAGAAACAAAAGAAAGGTAAAGTCAATTGCTTTTTAAAAATATTATTCTTGTTAATCGGTCACAGAAACATGAGTTCAATATAACCAGTAAATATACGAAAGAAATTGCAACATGTTTTTGATAATTCACTTATTAACAATGAAGTTCATAAAATATAGACTCATAATTAATTTGTATGTTTATATGAAAATTTGTTTCATCGCGCTCCGTGTCATTTTACGTTCTTATTTCAACATCAGATGATATCCGAAAGTGCTTTCTTCATGCGCCTTTCCTTCCCTCCCCCGCCCGCACTTTTGGGGACATTTTTAAATAGTTTTTATGCTAAGCTCATTAGCATGGCGTTATAATTGTAAATTAGTCTGAAGTTTTAAAATTCCTCACAACAATGGACAATGTTCTCAATGTAAATTGTTTATGTCTTTATGAACGGATTAGTTGCATTTATTATTCAACATGGCGTGTACATCTTCATCATCTGTGACGTTTCGATTTTATATTCAACGTTTTGAAAGTGATCTAAAACATTTCATCAGGAACACAAAGGAATAACTACTGAAAAAAGAATGCTAGACGCAAGCATGTTAGTGAAACACAGTAAAAAACGTGCATTATCATTAGCAAGGCATGCAAACGATATGGTCTGTTTCATTTAATATAAGGGTGTAATAATCGGTGAATGACATCATAATTTCATTCCTGCAAACATGAATGACAAAATATGACAAAATTCTTATCCATTGAACATTATATGACATAATACGTGTCAATATTGTTTCATGTTCGTAAATATTATCCAGAGTAAATTCTTTGTTAATAACATTTAATACAGATTATATCGTGTAAAGGTCAAATAAATGAATCACAATTTCCTTTCCGTGTTTCATAATAATAATAGCAGTTAAAATACAATTATTTCATACGCTTCTTTGCCTTAGTAATTAGAGCGTCAGCCTCGGATGCAAGAGGTCTCAGTTTTAAACCCTGTCCATGTCATAACAAAGACTTACAAAAATGGTACTCGCAGCTGCCTCGTTTGACGCTCAGCCTTAAAAAGGACTTTTCAGCCTTGTGTCAAGATGTGACTAGGCTAGACATGACTCTAGCCTGCGGTATCATGCCCCAGTCGAGACATCAATATAAATGCCACACTACAGACATCGTAGCGATATGACTGCAAAATTGTCAAAGTTATGTTAAAAAACGAAATCACGTACACATTAGCTTTGCTGTGTTATTGTGATAACTTATTGTGTGATTTTGTTTTGTTAATTCTTTAAGGACATAGCTTTTCGTGTCAGTTATCAGCAGTAGATTTAATTAATAGTTAATACTACAGAGTACTCATCACCCCGATATCAAAGATTTACGTATAAAATAGCTGATGGTGATAATTACCTACAGAGGTTTTTGAGCTGCGAATAATTTCTTTTCATTTCTGATGATTAATTAACGTTCATTTCAAGATTAAGCTCCCTTTTATGTTATACGTCCAAATAATAGCTGTAATTAAAATTTTATGCAAAAAACATTCTCTTGAAAAGTCGGATCGGATTACGTTTTGTACCCACAAAAATATCAAGTTGTAATATTTCAATTTGGTAATGATTTTATGTTTTAAGCAAACTTTTTAATGATCTATCTATCTATCTATCTATCTATCTATCTATCTATCTATCTATCTATCTATCTATCTATCTATCTATCTATCTATCTATCTATCTATCTATCTATCTATCAAGATTACTACAATTTATATAACTTTTAGAGAACTTGTAATACCCTGTCTAATAATGATAACGGTCTGCTTTTCGTTAACGTAATACATACATATATATATATATATATATATATATATATATATATATATATATATATATATATATATATATATATATATATATATATATATATATATATATGCTACTGCGATGCGCTATGCGAATACATTTGTTCCTAATTAAAAAAGAAATGGCGGTGATTAGACAGTGTCAAAGATTTCAAAAGGATAACTGAATCAGTAAAATTGCTTGAGTTGTTTCCTTTTATAAACATCTAATTTTGAATCGAACTGTGCATCACATGACAGACAGTTACGTAGAAATCTGGCTTACATCAAGACATATTTTCTTGCATAACGACTTCATGACCTTTAGGAAAAGCTGCTAGTATATCTTTTGATGAGTAATTGAGGAATTGGTGAACGTTATAAAATACCAAGTTGAATGCGAGAAAATTAGGTATCGGGTCAATATTGGGAAAGTATGAAATTTCATTGGTAGAGGGTGTTTAGACGGGTCGATATCATAGGCGATAAAGGAAATTTAACGTGAATTAAGACTGAAATTTAGAAAAATATATAGATTTAACGGGATAAGGGGATGAAACATAATATGATACATTGCTGAAATTTACGATACGCTGCTGAAACTAAAATAGTATGAACTTTGTAAATAAAGATCGAAACAAAAAGCTTTGTGTGATACATTTGGTGTCATATGTATGCAGTGTTTCATTATTATTACTCCAGAGCGAGATATTAAAAAACAAAGAAAAAAACTTTATTTGGCTTTAATATTAAGCTCATTTAGACGAGACATTATATCTCTTGACTGTTAAAGACAGTAATAAGTATATTCGTAGTTATATATAAGAGTTTATAACGGCGAATATCCCATACGCAGTCCTTGATTCGAACGAAGGTTCTAACCGCCCGGGTGCAATGCTCATTAGTTCCGACAATAGACAATAGAGAACAGGTGTTTATTTCAGTCGTTGAACACCATTCCCCACACAGCTAAAGTGTCTCAGTAATCGACATCCGCCCTTGCACTAAGGTGAGGTGTTTTACTACGAACAGTTCAGCTAAATAAATGCTCCTAACCGCTCCACCTTCGTTTCATACCCTAGGGCAGTTGCCCTCCTGCCCGTCCCCCTAAGCGCCGTGACTGTTTTTTTTAAAGCTCTGTTTTACGTTTTAGAGGAAAAAGGCGTTATTTCATACGACACTGTCAAAGACATATACGTCTAGTACACAATTAGTTTCATACAAGCACTGATACGATCATACATACAAAGTTAAAGGGTTGGGGCATATTATAATTTGTATGCATGAACGCGGAATCACATGCTAAGCGAGATACAGGTTTTGTTTTGTTGATGCAGGTACAACATTTAAAGGCACACACAGTCAAGCGTCGCTTGGCATGGTGCAAATCTAGTATTTCCACACATATAAATATAATAAATGACCTTTCAAATATGAAATGTAAGAGTACAATATATGAAAATATTTGGCCAATGAGTATTTATATTGCACATTAAAGTGTATGATAAACGTATGCACTATCACGCAATGAATGACACTATAATATAGTTTGCTTTTTATAGATATCAACTTTACTTGGCACATACAAAGAAATGGAACTCGTTTAATATATTTAACATACAAGTGCGTTCTAATAATTTCAAGAATTGAAAGATTCATTAGTATATATTTTTATTATCATCCCCACCACCGCCAATTACATTAGCGCATGCCAGATAGTAACGATTTCCACAAGTGAAGTCGCATAACAGCCAATTTGGAGTATTTTCACCCTGTGAGCAGGATGACTTGCACAAAACGTCTGCAGACAGCATGCACCTTTATTGTCAAAATAAACGTTTTAAGTCCTAAGTCACGCCGAGAAAGCATTCACGTTTCTACTTTCCTCTTTGATTATATTTTAGACTTGTTTAGACGATTCGTAGTTACTTTACATCAGCTAAATGAGCTGGAAATGACCTGCATTGATCCACATTAGCAAACCGGCAAAATGTCGGTGTCAAAAGCCAAACCAAGTTTGAAAACTTCCAACGCTCAAAGGAAGGGTTCGACATTGGGAAATTAAAGCTATCGTGTATGTAACTACAATTTTGCCTCTTTAGGGCAGCGGTACTGGTACAAATTGCCTATTATAATTCAGTACCTTTCATTTACTATGTGGAACGGTCCAGTCTATGGAATGAGACCATCTTCATCATATACGCCGGTAAAGAATGAAGAAACATTTCTAAAAAGAAAGATGATTTCCGCATAGATAAATTACCAAGAAAGTGATGTGCCCACAATAAGAATGCTTCAATGCCTTATACCATCATATAAAATGATAGGTCCTCTTTACTCCGTTCTGGATGTGATCGTGATGTTCGTTACAAGCCACATTTAACACACAATATGAACCATCCTCAATGTATCAAGGGAAAACAGGATGAGAGCTGAATGAATGCCTTAAGCGATTTTGCATGTTACTTTGAATTACCACATTCAAATTGAAATTGCTGAAGTAGCTCAAAGGTACTTTATAAGTTTTAGCTAGAGCGGGATTTGCATATATGGGATAATGCGAAGAATTGTAGCAGGCTAGAGATTTCCCCATCATTATGTGAACATGACAATGTCACATTGCCCAATTCAACTTTATCTCTTCGACAAAAAATAGTTTTAAAAAAAATCATACGGCAGGTGGTGAATATAACAATGCTTCTGTAGTAATAACTGCATCGTCCTGCCTTCTCAAAGTAATTTATGAAATGTCAGATTGTCAAATGTGGGATGCCATTTTCCACACGAATAGTACTTATCAATCTGAATCCATGTAGACCTGTATATTTGTTATTTAGTACTGACTTTCGGTAGGACTTTCTTTCAAATCGTCCATATAAATGAATAAAATAATTAATTTGCTGTCTACCATACTCAGATAGACACTTTTTTCTCTCTGATAGGTTTCATTGTTCAACATGGCACCACTACAACTTTTTTGAAGGACAATTTTATGCAATGCATGACGTCAGTCGCGGAATTCATGCTTATATGCGTTAGCATTGTTGTACGCTTGTGTCAAAAAACTGTTAATCTAGTTTAAATTTAAGACACAAATTAATAGACAAACGCTCAACATTCATAGAAATGAGAGAAAACAAAGAAAAAACAAAAAACAAACTTATTTTTATAACGGAAACCCATTTATACCATACTACAATCATTTGGTCAAATAAAGAACGAGTCATAATACACCATATATACTATAGTCATGCATATAATAACAGTCGATCATAGTGTTATAGAATGAGTTCAATGCCATTTACGAATCGATGTAAACCAGTAGTGTTTGGTGAGTGGGGTGGACCCGCGATTTTCTTAGATGAACGGATAACAATAATATTGCAAAGTATTTGATGAAAAATTGCAGCAATATAGCTTATTCTTCTGCTTAACGGCAACTTTCGTTGATGTCAGAAAATCAAATTCATACGCATCCCAAGTGAATTTGCTTCTTGCAGTTGTATCGGAAATGTTTGGAAATGTAGCATTTGCGATGTCATATTGGAACACATAAGATCTAAACAAGGGTAATTTATCTTCCTCTTTTCTGGCTAAACAGAATAATGAATGACAACAACAAGAACAAATATTTTTGTTCGATTTAACAGTATATACAAAAGTAACGAAGAAATATGAAGTAATACGTCAGGAAAAAGATCTTCTTCAAGCATCTTTATTGCTTCCTGGTGATACGTTTCGAGAGGACTTGATCAACAATTGCTACATTATGAGATATGACGCCGCCACAGTCACGGATCATTTATCTACATTTCGCAACTCTAAATAATGTAATCAGTTTTAAGCTTTACTAATGTAAATTATGGGCATTCATTCACTATTGACCAAAATATTAGGATTTTTTTTGTCATACTATGCCAATCGTCCTTATTTAGACAACTCGCATATACTGTATGCGTGAAATCGCAATAATTGATTATACTTTTGTTCGGTATGACATATAGTTCTAACGCTTTTTCATTTGAATGACATAAAACCAGTTTAAATTATGACAGATGTGTCATCGTGAAAAAAATTGCAATACGCGATTAAGAAAATATTCTTTGTAATGCGTAATTACGATAATCATCGATGACGGTTTTAATGCTTGTATTGTCTGATTATGCATATTTTAGTACTGCATTGCTCGCTCTGACTTGGAGACAATTCAATTTTAATTTCGTTTACAATTCGGTCAGTTGAAAATCTTCTGATTGTTTTGGCAGTTATGAACATATGCACACACTAGAGCACATAATTGTACTTCGTTGTTATGTAGGATGCAGTGTAAACTGTATTTACTTCTTATTCAGGTACAATCTCATACTATCGCATACCCTACGTGGCTTTGACGATACCTGATTTAGAGGGTTGTGTTTTATACCTAATACAAATATTTTATAGTTTACGAAATAGCATCGGAACTTCAACTTTACAATAAAAATCACAAAAAAGCAGGAAAGTCACGGACCGTTTGAATTTTTTTTTATCTAAACCCAGCCCATCACTAAAACCAAGTCCTGACAAGGCACTGGCGTGTCGAATATCTTGGCAGGGATATTCTCACAGTGTTGGCTACTTTGAATGTAAACCGATGCATATAATTTATATCTTGGCTGCAATATCCTCTGCATCCGTTGTGCATGTTCATTTTATAAATATAAATATTATTGCATAGCAAACAAACATGCTCTGTTAATCCGATTAATCGTCTTTATTCATGCAATTATATATTTGTTCACTACTTTAATAGTGCACCTATCTGGAAATTACTATCTGTTCTTGAATGTTTGGAATCTTGTATCTTGTGTTCCTACGTAATCTTTGCACTTAATTGAAACAAGTGTTCCTCTATCTCTAATCGTTTCGTATCAGGATTAATGTAGATACTATACCACGGTGGTGACCAGAATAGGTAAAATGCTTATGAAAGAATTATAATTCAATCCAATGGAAGTAGCGCTCATTTGAAAGCTTAGTAAAACTTTTATGATGGAACATAACATGTTGTTCTTTAGTTTAGTTAGAATGAATATAACTCATGAATGGATTATGAGTGATAAACAATTGTTTGTTTGTTTGCTTGAATTTTAACGGCGCACCAGCACTTTTAGGCTATTTAGCGCCATACAATAGGTTAGATGTTCAAAAATAAGAAAGGTTTAACATCGACCAGCGATATAACAAAACCTTAATAGTTAAATATAAAATGGTAAGATGTTGGTGACAGGAAAATATGAAGCTTCCCAATCAACGGGAGATGTAAATGGTGTATGTTGATGATAAGATGTTGTAAAAAGAGGTGATATTTGCATTAGATAAAAATATTCTAGGTGATGGCATACAAGTTATAGTTTAAAATAGAGATTTACTTCCTTAGGAAATCTAAAATACAAGTGATTTGTATTGTATAGGATAAACAATTAGGAGAAATAAAAAAAATGAAGAAGGGATTATGAGTAATAAATAATTAGGTGCAAAATACTGAAGAAGACATTAGGAATGATAAACTGTTGGAAAAGAAGGCAATTGAAAAAGACATTAAAGTGATCAATACGTATTGCAAGTAAAACTCAACAAGGAATCATGAATGATAATCTGTTAGGACATACATAACTGGAGAAGGTTTTATGATTGATAATTTGAGAACATAACCATTACGTTATGCAGACAAAAAGCTAGTACTGAAACGAGATATGTTTCGTTTTTGTGGAAAGAAGTCTTGAATAGCACCTAATTGTCACATTCTAACAAATCATTTTTACTGTGTCATTGTGGTGTTGTATAGGCTGTCAGATTTAATATAACATTTGCAAAAAGCTTCAGAAGTATGATACAAAGCTGGAAATTATTTATTTACAGCAAAATACATTAACTTCCTAATCATGTACACAGTTGGTAAATGTCAAATTTAGAAACGAGAATTGATTCTTATAATATTTCTAGACGGAATTAATATAATCAAATATCACTTTGTCTTTCTCAAACACGAGTCTTCCAGGAGCTTAACGTTTGTTTTGAAGATGTGCACTTCATGTTGACATGTTGTTATAGGGTTTAACGCCATTTTATCAGCACAAGATAGGCGATACATGGCGGCCAGTATTAATGGTGGTGGAAGAAACCAGAAAAGAACCACCAACCCACGAGAATCTATTGGCAAGCTTTCTCACATACCCACATCGGCAAAGATCGAGACTCGAACCCACACAGACAGAGGTGAGATGGCAGTGATCCGTAATGTAGAGCGCATAAGACCACTCGCCAACTCAGGGACCCGTGTACTAAAAGAGAAAGTTATCCAGATCAAGCGTAATAGCTCAGCATCAGAAACCAAGTGAATGTTGAATACGTCTCAAATATTTTTGTGATATATATGCCTATTTCGGTCCCAACAAGGAAATAATACCATCATTTCTAGCTTAAACAGTATGACTAGTCAAGTATGTATATGAAAGAAAATAATCTTTCAAAACCTTTGTGTGGTGACGACAATTTATAAATCAAAGCTTTTCGGTAATGAGATAAAGTGTATGATGGTGCACATTTTACAAACAAAACAACAAGAACCAGCTCGACCAAAATGGGGACGTAAGAAAAAACTTGTTAGTGGCTTATCAAGGCTCAATGTTTTTTCTATGTTTTGTCTGGATTCTTCCTCCACTACGGCCAATAAAATACAAAAAAACCTAATCAACATCACGGATAAATACAAAATTGTTTCGTGTTTATGTTAATTAATTTACCTAGCTCACATTTACAGATTATGGTTTATGAACTAAATATAGCAGTCCTGTTTTCATTTGTTGTTTTCTTTTTTCTTTATGTTTAACACACGCACATATGCACGCACGCACGCAAATACAGACACACACACACACACACACACACTCTGTAACGACCATACTGCAACACAGTTTATATCGATTTGTGAAACCACTGATTACATCCCAAATTAATTATTGTTAATAAAGACTCCATATTATCAATTACTATCAAGTTAACATCAATAATAATAATAATAATAATAATAATAATAATAATAATAATAATAATAACAAAAACAATAATAATATAATAATAATGATAAAAAGACGACGAAGATGATATTTTTATTTGTTTGATTAGGATTTTTAACGTAGCTTTAACAATTTTTCTGTCATATCGCTACGATGTCTGCAGTGAGGCAGTTTATAGTGATGTCTAGCACTGTGGCATCATGCCACATTTTCCTGACACCAGGCCGACCAGTACTAACACTAACCTCGTATGCTGAGCAACAAGCGAGGCAGCTGTAAGCATCATTTTTGTAAGTCATTGGTATGACTCGTCCGGGGATCGAACCCACGACCTCCATTCCGGGGCGGACGCTCTAACCACTAGGCCACCGGAGCGGTTAAGACGAAGATGAAGAAGGAGGAGAAGAAGAAGAAGAATATAAACAAATTATTTTAGAATAACGTATTTAAAATTGAATAGTATAAAAGACATGAAATGATATACATTAATTTGGACCAGGTTAATTAATCACTGTATCAAAATAATAATTTACAAGAGTCTGCAAACAAGCGAATCACGTCATCACGGTGTGTATATACTTGAACAATCTAAATTATATCGTCGTAATAATATAAGCTAAATAAAATTGAGACGATTTATGAGATCACTGAAGAATAAGATCTCGAATGACTGCGGTACTGTTATTATTAACAAATTAGTCAAATGTTTTTCTCTTTGACAGGAACAATACCCCGCCATATTTTTTAAATCACGGAACCGTTTACAATACAGATTAAATGAGTAATGAATAGAAGAAACAAATTAATTTTAGAAGAAACAAAATAATTTTAGATTCTGTTTTAGCAATGATATATTGCCAAATAATAAAACCAAATGAAAGCTTGACAATTAATACTGAATACTGTTTTGAAGAAAATGTTACATTTTGGGCGGTGTTCTGGAATATTTGGATTGATTTGGGCTTCTTACTAGTTATATTATTATAACGTATATGGAAGAAAACAAAAAGCAAATGTTTTCTAACTCCTAACATACCAATGTTTCTAGTACCCAGTGTACGTATATTGTAAGTCCCTAACAATTTTTAATTATTGAATGTCTGTGCGACATATGTAGGTTGGTCACTGTTAGGTTATATGGATTGTGAATTTTGATTGGCGATGTTCGAAATTGATCAAGATAGGTTTCTCAAAAGAGCTTGTCAAATAGAGCTTTCGTACCAAATGAGAGCTCTGTAATGGCTAAATGGCAGTAGTCCTTAGATGGGCTTTTAGATGGAGGGTTACGTAATGGTAACAGTCTTCCCTCATTCTGGTTTGTTTGCTCCGGTGTCCTCCTGTCGTCTCTTGTTCCTTGGACCTCCCTTCATCTTGATTGTCAGCACCGGTGGCCTCCTCTCTTCTGGGTATCTAGATCTAAAATTGTCCCTATCAGTTTGGAAATACTCTGTGCTGTTGTTACCGATATCACTTTGTATTTCTGATTTAGTTTTTAGGAGAATACTGGCTAATTGGTATTTGGATGCACCCTTTTGTTGTTTTACCTGATATAATTTTCTTAAATGCTTCAATATTTATTTCTATATCTTTTGTTATCCTTGATGCTTCATCTAATTCTATTTGGTTGGTTTAAGTGTGTAGCCCCGCCAAAAACCTTTCATCTTCCAAAAACGTATTTTTAACACTATCATGAACTCCTAACCGAAAATTGAAACTAAATAACAATTGGTACTGATATATCAAAGGATGATAAAATAGGTTGATGCAGCCTTCGTTCCTTCAAAATACTCAGCAAAAGTTTGCTTACCTAATGGTACATCGATTTCTTTACGCCGAAATCAAAGCAATATAGCTTGCACTACAATAGATCGAAAGCAAACGTAATTTACACACTATCGTCTTTTCTGGTTCACTATCAGTATTTTAGTCACCACACAATAGAAAACTAAAAAATCCATTATGAACAAATATCCTAGTTTGAACTACTGAGTTGAGTACCTCCCGCAATATAGTACGATGTTGGTTACCCAGCCATATTGGTATTACCGGTAAAGGTAATGAAAAGGCATATCGCGCCCAGTCCATATAACTATCTGATTCTAAAATACCATATACTGATTTTGAAACTAGTATCAATGAATTTTTATGTCAGAAGTGGCAAGTGTAATGGAATGATGCAGTGAATAACAAACTCAGAATCAAGCCAACCTTAGGAGAATATACTCCATCCTACACAACCATCCGTAAGGAGGAAGTAGTCATTGCAAGAATTAGAATTGGTCGTAGTTACATAACCCATTCCAACATGCTAAAAGGCGAAGATCCACCAGCTGAATTTTATGCAATGAACCAGTCACTGTTAATGACTTAAAGAGAGAGTGTTTCGATCTCGAACATATGCGCGATCAGTACTGCAATGTGCATGGCATGAAGGAACAATTTGATACAATACACGTGTCTTGTATGTTAACATTCTTTAAAGATGTAAACAGTTATTCTACGAATTTTACATTACTCGTCGATAAGAAACCTTAAATAATAATATATATTACTTTTTGTATTTAGCCAAAATAGCCTAACAATGCTGAAGAGAGAGAGAGAGAGAGAGAGAGAGAGAGAGAGAGAAAGAGAGAGAGAAAGAGAGAGAGAATGGCGAGTAAAATCAGTGAAATTGAGTACCACGATTTAATTCGTTTATCAAAAGAGTTTTATTCCTATGTATTCTATTTTTTAAAGTCATTTAATGCTTAACCAACTAAAAGTCATAACCTATTGTTCAAACACTATTTACATGTATATCCGCTTATTTATGCGATAGTGAATACCACTGGGTAATAGCTGCGGAAAACATGAAACTTCATCGATGTGTGTGTGTTTATGTAATTTGGATTTGTTGTTGTTGTACGGTAAGGCACAAGATAGGCTATGCGTGGTGGCCGGTATAAATGATGGAGGAAGAACCCGTAAAAAGCCGGTAAGGAACCACCGACCCACGAGAAGCTATTAGTAAACATTCTCAGATACCCATACTGGCCAAACCCGAGACTCGAACCGATGCAGAGTGAGGTGAGACGGCAGTGATTCGTAACGGTGAGCGCTTTAGACCATTCCGTCTCTCGGGGTCCCTAATTCAGATTTGTAACGTACGTGTAACATTTGTTCAGTACATATCGCTACGATGTATGCAGTTTACAATGATGCCTAGCACTGGATCATCATGCCACGGACATGTAGCATCATGTTCCACGCAGTCACATTTTGATGACACCAAGCCATCCAATTCTAGCCTTAACCTCTTAATGATAGCGTCATGTGAGGCAGCTGCTAGAGCCATTTTTATTTGCCATTGGCATGACTAGGCCGGGCATCCCACATTTCAGGCGGAAACTTTAGTCACTTTGGCCACCAGAATGTCCCAAAATTTTGTATCAATCGTATCATACGACAACATTGGATTCTTATTATTTGATACTACGAAAGCCAAAGCAAAAAATGGTGATTAAGGTTTAATGGTTACTCCCATTTCTGCATTTAACATAAGATTCGTTCTTGAAAATCTAGTTTTTAACACTAGGCAAGAAGGATCACTTCTATCAATTTGATCCAGTGAAGAAGTTGGGATATCGCAATTTCAACTTCTTAAGTAACAAATCATGTTTCATCAGCTAGCAAATCAAACGCGATCAACTCGACGAACAGCGGAAGTAAAGGGTAATTTCGTTTGACAATTTTCTAATTTGAAGAAATAAATTCTCGTTTGAGAACTTGACTTATACGGACCGGTGAAAACAATTTCCCTGCTGCAGTAGCAATCTGTTGATGATGAACGGTGAGGAATACTATCCGTGTATCAGTAACCAATATTCAAATCTCAGTTGAGTTTATATATTGGGATTGTGTCTCGGTCTAACATCCGGCTGCTATATTCATCCTAGTCAATAGAATACCTTACATCAATGATTTCAGGAATCATATTGTTAATGTCTACATTTTTGACAACATTTTATTTTAGTTTGAGTAACAATCTACTTTAGTTAGATTACAGATTTTCCAAATAGTTTGATAACTTAAAGCACAATCCATGCAGGTAACATTGTTTATTTCCGTATTTGTGATATCGCCAGTACACAATACAATCTTGTTTATGTTACTTTCGGCATCTAAAAAAATCTTTGCTGTGTTCATCATCAATTATTTATAAAGTATGATTAAAGACGTTGGTTTCAGATCAATGAATGTAATGGACCAGGTTATCTGGATGTTGTTTGGCTTAATGACATTTTTCATTGTATGGCGGCTAGTATAAATGTCGAAGAACCCGAGATAACTCCTGTAAAAAAATACCTGCCCACGGAAGCTAACGGCAAGCCTTCTCAAATACCAAAACTGACTTAGATCGAGACTCGAATACACGCTGCCTGAGTTGAGATGGTATTAATTGGGAAAGACGACCACTCGGTCACCTGGGGACCTGTATCAAGTTAAAATTGGCCTTAGGGAAACAACATGGAATTTCAAATTTGCCTTATTGTTCATTTAATGCTGTCATATATAAATAACTTTAGAAGGGCATATGAAGCGTTTTGAAATCTTTAGCATTCAACGTGTACTGTATGACAATTTTCTAAAACATCAGATGGAATCACATATTCTTCAAGTTAAATCTCTTACATATATACAGATGGTTATGCTAAGTTTAGAAAACGTCTTGATAAAGCAAAAAATATTGGGAGTGGTTGCTTTCTTAAAAGTCATCTCCTCCAATGGAAACAACATGCGAATATACAGAAAGTGATGAAATGGGCAGGATAATACAATATTCTAGTACTTTAAGCAGAATAGACATTTGAAATAATAAAACGCCAGACACCCTCCTCAGACACTCTTGATGTAAATGTGAACTCCAACAGAACACGTCGTGGCTTTTAATCAGAATTCTAAAAGAGCCCAAAATGACCTATAGTTCTGATACAGAATAACGAACGCTAGGCAACAGTGAACTGTTTCAAAAGCATTATGATACACGTATGCAAAAATTTGTACATGTACAGTATAAGAAGGTTGTTCCCTAGTGAGTAACTGCTTGAATTAAAATAATTATAATATTTTTTCTCGGAAACGTTTAAGTTATTTAAGTTGAGCATCCCTTAAAGGCATACAACCTAAGATTTTCGATTTTTTTGTTCTTGCAAATGCATGTTATTATGAAAAGTATAGTAGAAATAATGAGTAATTACAGGTCATTCAGTTTTAAAAAATGTACAACTGTAAGTTTAATCAATCAAAATATAACGATTTTCTGTACGGATAGCTAATTAATTATGCAGAAACGGAATTTACCGACATTCTCCGTAGTCGCAGTGTCACATGAAGTCGAGGTAAAGAATATGTTGAGCATCCCTTAACGGACGTCATGACATAATTTGCAAATGAAAGCATTTTCTACATATTGCATATGTAGATGCAATGCTGTTGTTGTTTTCCGATAATTGGCGGGAATGTCAGAGCGTGATCCAAAGTTTACTTTAACTTATTGCTAGTTCTCTGTTCATCAAGCCGTCTAAAAGACAATTCAGTAAAGTTAACATGTCCTCATAATGTATTGTATAAATTAATCACTTACACCCCAAATACGAAACCCTTTTACTGGCACTCACAATCTAAAATACTTGTATATTTTAACATCAAGGAAGTTTATTCACATTGTATTTGGAGTATCACACAGGCATATCACATCATAGATCCTGTATAAAACAGATGCCATGCGAAAGAAAGTTCATATCACGAAAGAAAGACTCCGAACTTATTTACAATATCGACAAACATGACGAAAGATAATGTTTATCGACTAGAAGGCTTTCAGAAGGCATTGTCTGTTTCAATTTTTCAATTTTTCACTGAAGGCAGTTACTGCGCATGATATTTGTAAATATTAAATTAAATCTGGTCATCTAGGCAACCATACAACGAAGACCAAAAAAAAAAGAGATTTTCTCGTGGTGTACTATTGTTACGAAATGAGACTTTGGTAAGTCTTTCAAAGATTCGACGATCCTTGTAATTACATGTTTAAGCTTGTCATATAATTTACATGTTATGTTGATCTGTGTGAAAATCGTATGTTGCGCAGTGACAGCCTATACAATGTTCAAGATGAAGGACAATAGGTTTAGCAACAGTTTCATTTGATTTATATCTCTATACATTCACATCCTTGAATATAAAACTGTTAATTTCTTAAAGTGTAGATATGGCATAGTATCGTGTCTATCATATTGGTGAACAATTATAACAAATATGAAAAATTCACACTAGAGTAAAAAAAGAAATGATTAATGAGATATAATGTAACTAAGATAACTTAATTTCCAATATGTTGAAACGTAAATAATGATGACGGAATCAACGCAGCGGATGCAACACAATACACATAGAGCATATGAACCTTAAACGTCGTCAAAAGCAAACTATGTAACCCATTTTGAAAAATTACTTTGAAATATTGGTTATCTTAACCAGGAGAAAAAGTAGCTTTATATTATTTCGTAATTCTACGAATTGAGACAAGCTATTAACATAGCCCGGCCAGCGCCGGATTAAGCACCGTGGAGGCCAATAGGCAGTCAAACTTTTGGGGCCCCAGACCCACGGTCACGTTATCATGGGGGCCCCGGGGGGCCCCTGGGGCCCATAAAAGTGGCGGGGCCCATAGGCGGTTGACTACTCTGCCTAATGGGTAATCCGGGACTAAGCCCGGCCTCTGTGATTAAACCTTGGGAAGATGATTTACTATAATTACGTGAGTGATATACCCGTGTTTATGCTGATGTACCACTAGCCGCGAAACAAACGAAAACACATGTAATGATATTATAATTGGTGACATTAAAGAACGTTATGTATTGTTAAATATTATTATATTATTAAATACTGATTTAGATTCAACATTTCATTGATGGAAAATATAAGAGATATTTATACGAAGTTAGTTGTTTTCATGCGGTTACCCTTTAAAATAAACGGAGATTATTTAAGTCAAACAATGCTATACTGACTGGGTTTATATTATAATCAGTCCTGAATCTTTCTCCCGTAATCTCTTCGACATGACAATATGTAGACATTGCATACACGAATACGCTTTCATACATCTACACACTTTCAAGGTCTGATGTTGTCTCTACGTTAATGTTTCGCACAATCGTAGTTTGCATAGTTCAGTTTTGCTAATAGTCAGAAACCGCGTTCCGTCTTGTCTATTTGTCCTTGAATATTCTGGGTGTATATATACATACATATGTATGTATGTATGTATGTATGTATGTATGTATGTATGTATGTATGTATGTATGTATGTATGTATGTATGTATGTATGTATGTATGTATGTATGTATGTATGTATGTATGCATGCATGCATGCATGCATGCATGTATGTAGGTAGGTAGGTAGGTAGGTAGGTAGGTAGGTAGGTGGATAGGTAGGTAGGTATAATATTATCATATCAAATTACAAAACAGAATTACACACTTCTAAAGTAAAAAGTAATGTATTTGATTCATCTTCAACAAAGCGACGTTTTAGTGGCATACGTCCGTGCCGCTTTGTATATCAATGAATCATAGCTCCCCCAAATTAACAAACTTACTATTATTGTGAGTGGTCTGGACAAAACATAACAACATCTGTAATTCAAATAATGGTTTCCCTTGTCTAACTGTGTAAATATTTGACTATATAATTAAATGAAGTGACTGCAGGTTTAATAAACCATCATGGCCGTTCTAATTCCCAAGTAACATAGCTACCACATAGCTTCTAATATTGCAGTTTTATCGTGTTCCCTTTTGGATTTACGTTTTATAAGTGTAATACAATACATCCATTATTCAGACAGGATGGATATTACAAGAAAACAAAACCAAAAAGGTGGTGGTGGTTGAATGAGGATCAATAACTTAGAATATATTTAAAATACTATACTGCGTAAAACATATTTACCTTCTTTATCAGCAGCATGTTGGCAAACAAAGAAGACACGTTACTGTACACAGTCGACAATAGCAGTAATACTTTCGCTGAATAAATCTTAAAATATCAGAATTTCAGTCAATCAGTTAGAACAAAATAGCCGGCTCATATATGCATGCTTTAGTCTCTAACGTAGAAAACATATTTCTCTAGTGAATTAAATATATACATTTAAAACTAATCAAATGATACATGTTGATTTTAACGAAAACAATTAACAAGGACTGAGATTGTACACCTTATTGGAAATATATTATTATTATTATTATTATTATTATTATTATTATTATTATTATTATTATTATTATTGATATCGTTCTCAAAGGTAGCGGTCATAGCTATTATATGGATGACATACAATCAAACCTAACAACTTGCTTACGTCCTACAGCAGAACAACTCGATAATTGCATGCGTTCATTGCTTGGAAAACATGCCACAGCCACCAAGTGCATAGTATCAATTCAAAAGTGTTATCAGTAGGAATAGCAGTATTAGGAACCAGCTTCGCACTGCTAAAAGAGACCGCCGTAAAACAGTCTTTGGCTTACCACATGACTCACTATTTATAAGCAGGTATACGAAGCCGCTAAGAAGAACGTCACAAACATGGTCCATTTAGCCAAAGTATTCCACTACAGTACTAAGACCACGGAATGTAACTACCTTCATTCTGTACAGTAGATCTTTCGGACCTGTTTGCAAATTTCTTCCGTGACAGGAACGAAACATTAGAGATAATTTTGACAACACAATTTCAATTGACTCGTCACAATACAAGTACGGTACAGAATTTCAACCATAACCGTTAATAGCATTTGAACCTGTCTCTAGTTATTTAGTGCAGACAATCGTAATAAGAGTGCACGAAAGTCATGTGAACATCATCCAATTCAAACAGCACTGCTGCTTGTGTGCTTCGATCCAATATTGCTTCACTAATTGATGTCATTAATACTTCTCTCCCATCCGGGGAACCGTCTGCGGGTTCGGGTTGTAGAATTGGCCCGACGTACCTCACTACCTGTCGTAAGAGGCCACTAAGTAGAGGCAACCTGTTACCCGTGGGTTGCGACCCGTGTCGGGGGAGGAAAGGATCCTGGTAGTTGAGCGGAGGCTTTTACGATGTAATACGCTGTTTTGGCCTATACTTCTCTTAGACGGGTGATCAGGATGGGCCTAGTATCGACAAATCAGCTGGTCACGCCGAGACATAGAAAGTCTTTTTTTTTTACCTGCTCACCGTCTTTATCTTTCTTCTTTTATCTCTCTTGATACCACCGTTACCCATACATTCTATCCGTTTAGCTTTCCCGTTCCCCAGCTTTAGAAGACTTTCTAGACGGCGGTGGCTTAACAATTCACGAAGGAGGTAGTTTTACCGACCCTTGAATGTGACTTCACGGGTCAATCATAGGTAATTTGATCTACTCGTTTGGCGCTGCGGTGGGCAGGGAACATGGGGGCTTACATATTAACAAACAATCATGGTAACCTCACCAACAAAATAATCAAAACAAACGTACCAAATCAATATCTGACTCTGATGACGAACCATGTGGTGTGGAGTCATTTCCACGCTTTATGGTTATTCAATATAATGATTATTCAAAATCACTTGCATCACTATGTCCGTTTGCTTTTGCAAAATCCATTATGGGATCTACTGGCACACCAAACAGTGTCACAAATTGACATCGGGTTGTCTTCTTGTTGAGTTTGAGCGAAAAGGTCAAAAAGACATAATCCAGAAAATGAAAACATTCTTTGATATTCCAGGACATCATTCGCTCATACTACACTCAATACGTCGAAAGGCATGATGCGCTGTCGTGACTTGGATGGAATCAACAACACAGATGTCAGCGAGGTGATGAAAAATGAAGGTGTCACTGCAGTACGTAGAATACTTATTAAACGTAATAACAGTCTGCAGGGCACCACTATATCTGTACTCACCTTCACCAAACCCACAGTACCCCAAATCGTCAAAGTTAGGTTTTTGCAAAGCGAAAGGGAAGGTCGATATCTAAATTCCAAACCCCCTTCGGTGATATAAGTGTCAACGATATGGTCATCATGAAGACCGCTGTTCACCAATGCAAATATGTGGCCGATGCCGAGATAATTCTTATCAGGGATCTGATGTTAGAGCAACTCCGCATAGTGTCAACTGCGGTAAGGAGGATGACGCCAATTCCAAGGATTGTGAAAAAGATTCAGAGGGTAAAGTACACAACAAACATTCTTTATCCGGAGGCCAGAAAACATGTGCAGGTACAGTCATCCTTTTCTGGCCCTTTCTTCTCCACTGGCGTGAAAAACAATCCCAAAACCACGAAGGACACTCCAACACAGACAGATGTTTTCGATTCAACATCAAGTGCTAATATCCCAAATTACCAATCACAGAAAAAACACAACATCTACACAAACAACTTTCAATAACACTCAACCACCGAAATCACCAAGGAAGAAACATAAATCACAAGCAAATATGTAACAAAATGGGCCAGATGATCCAATTAAACTCTACAACAGGTTTTGGAGACATTGAGAGCATGGATGCAGACGAAACTGCTCCATTTACTCAAGGTGGTTCTAAACCTATTAAAACAATACACCCCAGACTTCCTCCAGAAACATAACCACACAGATTGCGTAGGCAAAACTACTAACCGAGCGCCATAATCTCCAGTTTAAACATATAATGAAGAATATCTCCATACAATGGAACTATCAAAGACTTACAGCTAACAAAAATGATACACTTCTGCGTTTAAATGAACAGGATCCTGCAGTACTATGTTTACCTGAAACATTCCTGAAAGAGACGGATAACATTATAAGTAAAACCTATTCCCAGTTTAACACATTCTTTCAAAATGCTGACAGTGCCTCAGGAGGAGTTTATGTTGCTGTGAACAATATAGACCATCACAGAGTCATCCTTTTAAACACAAATGTGAAAGCCATTGCTGTAAGCATCACTCTACATTGAGTGATTACCTTTTGTTATACTTACATACCACCAAACACCAACCTCGTTCCAAATGAAGTAGACACTATCTTGTTTAACAACCTCCCGCGCCCTTTGTTTTATTCAGGGATTTTAATGCCCATAAAATCATATTGGAATCGAATCACATAAACGACAGAGGCCACAAAGTAGAAGACATCATTGTTAGACACGATCTGTGTCTATATAACACTAATTCACCGACTTAATTACACCCAGGTACAAGTACATATACATGTATAGATTTGACAATTTATTCACCTTTGCTGCTTTTGGGCAATGAATGATAGGTCGCTGATGACCTTCACAGCACTGATCACTTTTCCATCTTCCTTGAAATATTAACTCTACAACTGATGATGCAATTCCACAATGGAATGTACAGAATGCCGACTGGGTTACGTTTGAAACACCCTGTAAAACTAGATTTAAGGATACAGTAGGCAACGTTATTAGTCATGTACAACAATTTACTAAGCGAGATTGCATGAGAATGTAATCCCATGTAACCACTGAACAGTAACCTCCGCCCCTCCCAGCACATTGGGTAACTAAGGAATGTAACGAAGTCTTTTAGACAACGCTGAGAACCATTACAAAATTCAACAATCTCTTACGCCAGAACATTTAAGCAAATGCCGTCTTATCCGGGTTAAAGTGCACGGCACAATCAAGCAATTAAACGTAAATATATTTATTCTTTAAACTCTCGTTCCTCAATTGAAAACGTTTTTGGGACGATCCGAAAAAGAAATGAAAACAGAAAAAACAATTCTCTCCGACACCTGAAAACAAACAATAGCAATTTTAGTTCAAAACGTGACGCAGCACATATTATTGCAGACGGTTTCCCGAAAGGTTCCCCATCATTTAATTATTTTGAAGCTTTTTGAAGTTGAAACAATCAAAACGAAAAGAAACGTTTAAAATTCGCATCCAACAACTCTGAGAGTTATAACCAGCTGTGTTTCACTATTGGAGCTTTGTGAGGCTTTCGACAAGGTACATGATACATCCGCTGCGCCTACATTACCAGTTCTTGAAACACTTCCCAGAATCATCACTAACATCTCTTCTGAAAATCGTTATTGGTTTATAGATTACTGGTAATGTACCTAAGAGTTGGAAAGAAACAACAGTAAAACCAGTTTCCATATCAGGTAAAGATATCGGAGATCCGAACAGCTATCGACCAATTGCATTGTGTGTAAAACAATTGAACGAATGATTAATTCTCGGCTTGTATGGTACCTGGAAAGTAGCAATTTAATATCTCCTTCCAAGGTGCTATCCGTTCTGGTTGCTGTACCAACGATCATCTGGTTAGACTGGAAACATTTATTCGCGATGTCTTTATTAAGAAGGAACATTTAGTAGCAGTTTTATGTGATTTAGGAAAGGCCTATAAACAACATGGAAGTACGGGATACTAAATGACCTACATGATCCAGGTCTGAATCGCTGTCTACCATCTTTCTTAGCAAACCTTCTGCCAGACCGCGAATTCAAAGTACGAGTGGATTCTACCCTCATATATGCATGAACAAGAGATGGGTGTACCCCAGGGCAGTATTTTATCTGGGACGCTATTTAATATAAACATCAATAGCAGCTCCAAGTGGTTGGCTTCCGGTGTGGATTGCTCACTATACTTTGATGATTTTCTATTATGTTATAGATCAAAGCACATGCCTACAAATGAAAGACAAGTACAACAAAATATCAAGAAGATGCAAAATTGGGTCAGTACTAACGGTTTCAAATTTTTAAAATCGAAAGCTGTATCCATGCATTTCGGTCAGTTGCGAAGACATCATGATGACCCTAAACTCACGCTGAACGGAACACCTATTCAAGTTGTTAAGGAAACAAAGTGTTTGGGTCTTATCGTCGACAGAAAACTGACTTTTATTCCACACATCAAGAATTTGAAAGCTAAATGCTTGAAAACCTTAGTTCTACTTCAAGTAGTTGCGCACCCTAACTGTGGTGCTGATAGAAAAATCATCCTCAGTGTGTATATAACATTTATGCGCTCCAGACTAGACTATGGTTGTGTTGTTCATGGTTCAGCTAGGAAGTCATATTTGAAGATCCTTGACCCAATTCATCATCAGGGAATAAGACTCATTCTAGGAGCATTTAAAACATCTCCATGTAAAAGCCTTGTGGCGGAAGGGAATGAACCACCTTTACCACATCGTAGAGAAATGTTTTGTGCACAGTACACTCTCAAATTAAGATCAAACTCTCTAAACCCTGAATTTTTGGCTGTGTTTCAACATAAATACAAAACCTTATACGAGAACAAACCAAATTACATACCTTCATTTGGCAGAATATCATCCAGCCTTGACAGTTACAAAATTAATCTTTCTATAATTCTGAAAACGTTTGTCTCGGAAACACCATCCTGGCTCCTTTAACCACCCAAAGTGCTTTATACGTTACACGATGGGAAAAAATCTGAAACAAACCCTTCCATCTTCCAGAACCATTTACATGAACTCCTCACCGAATTTAGAAAGTACACTAGAATGTATACTGATCTATCAAAGGATGAGGAAATGGCTGCTGCAGCCTTTGTTAGTGGCAAACACAAAACAAAGTTTCGTTTGTCAAATGATGCGTACATATTTTCAGCCGAAATCAGGGCAATAGACCTTGAACTTAAATTTATCGAAAAGAAACGTATTTTAAACAGCATTATTTTCGGTGACTCACTATCAGTGCTTCAGTCACTACACAATATAAAACTGGATAACCCATTATTAATCAATCTCCTTGTCAAAAATACTGTGATGAGAACCTCATACAATATAGTATACTGTTGGTTACGTATTCATATTGGTATTAAAATTGATGAAGATGCAGATCGCGCTGCTGAAATATCTCTATCCCATGAACCATCTGATTTTAAAATGCCGTTTACTGATTTTAAACCTAGTATCAAATAGTACCTACGACAGAAGTGCCAGGTATCGTAGACTAATGCAGTGAATAACAATCTCCACGCAATCATACTAACCCTAGGAGAATTGATTCCTTGCTACAGAACCATCTGTAGGGAGGAGGTAGTCATTGCAATATTCGAATTGGTCATACGTACAAAACCCACTCCCGCATACTAAAGGGTAAAAATCCACCAGAGTGCGTTACTTGCAATAAACCATTAACTGCTAAGCACTTCATGACAGAGTGTTTCGACCTGCAGCCTACGCGTGATAAGCATGACATGAATGATCTTTTTGTTACTATAAATATCACTTGTATCTTAGATTTCCTGAAGGAAGTAAACTTTTATTTTAAACTATAACTTGTATGCCATCACCTAGAGCATTTGCATCAAATGTAAATACCGTCCCTTATTTTCAACATATTTTCATCTGTCCTCACCAACAAACACCAATGATATGTCCCGTTGATTGGTAAGCTTTATATTTTACTGTTACTAAAATCTTACCATTTTACATGGTTTTGATATTAAGCGATATTAAGCCTTTAATATGTTTAAATATGTATACATTTAACCAATTATATTTCGCTAAATAGCATAAAGGGGTGGTGCGCCGTTAACAAACAAATAGACAGACAAATAAACCATCCGGAAAATTCCCATTATTTTTCAAAACTACCATTATAAAGCCTCTGCTGAAAAAACCAGCACTCGACCATAACGTATTTAAAGAACTACCGCCCAGTTTTAATCTCCCGTTTATAGAAACAATTTTAGAAAAGTTGATCTAACCGTCTTTTAAGCAATATATAGTCTGCTTATCGCTTTTGCCACAGTACTGAAACTATTCTTCTACAAGTAGTTAATAACATTTTCTCTGCTTTAGATAGCAGAAAGATCACAGTAGCCAACCTCCTTGAATTGTCTGCAACATATGGAAAAATTTACCAAGATATATTGCTTCACCGTCTCAAGCATCTATTTGACATTCAAAATAAATCATTTACTTTGGTTCAAGTCCCAGTTATAGTCAACAGGACACAAATGTATCTGCACATGTAATACACTCCCACCCTGTTGCTCTATGTTATGGTGTTCGACTGGGTTCTGTTCTTGGACGTGTTCACTTCATTATATACACTCAGCCGCTCTCAATTGTTATGGATCCTCATTTAGTGTCTCATCAACTGTACGCTGATGACATCCAAATATACAAGTCTAACCACCATCTGAAGTTAAAGCTACCATCCAAGGAGTAGAGATGTGCATTTCTGATGTGAAGTCTTGGATGACATGTAACATTCTAATACAAAACGTTTTCATTCACATCCTTTAGCTCAATCAATAAATATCAGCAACACCAACATTACATTCACAAAGTCAGTAGGAAATGCAAGGCTGCATATCTTGAGCAGAGACGCATCAATTAAATTCGCAAATATCTTTCAGTTGATGCCACTGTCTGGTCCGTCTGAATATCTACTCCAGAAACTTCAGAAATTTTAAAACACAGCTACTCGGATCATTATTAGAATACCACTACCCAAGCACACTTCGTCGGTGCTCTATACCCTACACTGTTTTTCCATTCGAACCCGAATCAAGCACAAAAGTTGTTCTCGGTGCTACGTTTCATTGACGGACGCCAGTCCAACATACCTATTTGGCCTCACCCATGTGTACACTTCATCAAGATACGCTCCTCTTATGTCTTCTGATAATCGTTGACTACTTATTCCCACCAAGAAACCAAAGTTATATGGGCAAAGGTTTTTGACAAACCAGATCTCAGCAACGTGGAATGAGTTTCCCATTGAAATTAGACTAAAAACACAGTGTTTTGTTTTTTGTGGTCGTAGTATTAATTATGATGTAAAGCGCTTAGAGCATCTAAAGATTAGGCACTATAGACCCTCATCATCATAGTACCACATCGGTGGCTTAGTGATTAGAGCGTCCGCCTCAGATGTGGAAGATCTTGGGTTCGATCCACTGCCGAGTAATACCAAAGACATAAAAATATTACTATCAGCTGCCTGTCATGGTGCTCAGTATTAGGAAGTTAGTGTCAAGAGTAGTCGTTCTGGTATTAGGATAACGTGACTGGGTATGACATAATGCTACATGACTGCGGTAAGATGCCCCAGTGCTAGACATCACTATAATATGTGTTGTTCTGCATACATCGTAGCTATATGACTAAACAATTGTGAAAGTTACATTACAAATCCAAATCACACACACACACACACACACACACACACACACACACACAGAGACACATTATTAATAATTTTAGTAGAAGTAGTAGTCCAGTTTGACCAACGTTAATGATTGATGTGTTCAATCTGGATATTTGAATAGAAAATACATTACGACCTTAGTGAATCTATTATTATATTATTATTCATGATTTATGCGACGTACAGTGGTATTGCTGGTATTGAATGTACTCTTTAGATCAGATAACTTCTGGTATCTCAGATCTCAACGACTTTCCGCAATGATCGTGTTCCCCGCTGTCACGTTTTGTGCATTAGTGTAGGCATTAGTGTTATTATTAGTATCTTTATGCATTGCTCAAGCACGATATAATCATCATTGTTTGCATGATTTCTGAACGTATTAGCCCCTCTTCATCATTTGGTCAGATGGCTATACTATTTACAAATTAGATTAGGGGATGTGATCACAGTGACAGTTTCCAGTTTAAGATACAATGTTTGTTATATTACTTTCCTTAATTAGTTTTCTAGGTTCATTTTGTTGCTCGAAATATTAAACGCCAACATAAATCATCACTGCCCATTGTTACTTTTTTTTTTTGATTTCCCGCCTTAAAACAGTAGGAAGACGAAATCAGTTAGGAAGATGAAAGTAAAATGTACGTTCCAATCGTTCGTTTATTTGTATTTGAATTTACATTACCACTACAATACCCGGACAATACCATTAAATTACCACTACAACACCATTACATTAAAACTACAATGCAATTACATTACCACTATAATACCAGTACCTTATCACTACAAAACCATTACATTACTCCTACAATACCATTACATTACCACTACAATACCATTTCATTAATACTATAATGCAATTACATTACCACTATAATACCAGTATATTACCACTACAATACCATTACATTACCACTACAAGACCATTACATTTCCAATATAATACCATTACATTTCCAATACAATACAATTATATTACCATTTCAATACCATTACAGTACCACTACAATACCATTACATTACTACTACAATACATATTCTATTTAAGAGCGAAATAAAGATTTTCTAATATATGACTACATAAATAATGTCATGTACTTCACTATCGCCATATGATGCGAACTTTAAAACAAGGTGGTCCAACAAATTTTAACACAAAATTTGGCACCACCAAATGAAAAATAACCGAGACCAAAACGGATGAAGAAAACGATTCCGATATGGAGTACCAAACAGTGGTACCGAACATAAAATGGAAGAACGGAACAACAAGCCATCCGACGCCAGGAAACTGAGGCAAGAAAATACCACGAAAAAGACATAACACTGGATAAACATCAGATGCCAGATTCCACCAGAAACACCAAAAGATAACACAACCCGGATTCAAAGAGCAGTCACCAACAAACTCAAATCACCACCCATGAACAGGAAGCAGTGTCAGCCACAAGAAGCAGTAATAATCATGAGGAGAACTAAACATATAAAGACAACAAGCACCCAAATACAAACCCCTATTTCATTCCACCGACAAAGTCAAAACCAATGGCTAAAGCACCAACCAAAAACCACAACCGTTATCAAACCACTACATATAATGAACTCGGCACTACCTTGAAACTTTACAATCATCCGCCAGCCATTACACTCCTTCCCTATGGACATTGAGCAAATACTACTCATGTTATATGTGAGGTATAGACGTTTGGATAGCAGTGAATCTTAAAGTTGAATATACCGTGCCTAAAGATTGTATCACATTTAGACAAAGTTAGTATTTGGGGATGGCCATTTCAACCTTTATTCCTTATTTCTGACATGCAAGTGCTAATACTTCAAAGCGGCCAATCTTCCAATTCAAAAGAATTTACGTGATATTCTAAAGCTGGCTTGAGAAAGAGACAGCTGAATTTCCGAACCTTGTCCAAATAGTCATTCTTCCAAGTGCAAAGTTATATAATTCCGAGATTCGGACTGACGAACTAAATGTTTGTCTTAGGAAAACGTTTGAGAAACCACTGCTTATGACTGGCCTAGCGAAAATGAGGCGTACATCATGGAACTAATGGGCATTTTTAAGTGACAACCTTGGTCAAAATTATTTAGTCCAACATTTCGCGAGAAACAGCGAAGTTTGCAATAACGCTTTCCTCCATAAACAAGGGAGGGACCAGGTGTCTGTCCTGCGAGAAAGACATGTGCCGGATGTACAAATTCTAAAGTTAACAGCAATTAAGGTACGAAATTTTAATTTCACGGAATATATTATTTTGTTTGTTTATTGAAAGCAAATTTTTTATATGACTAGGTTCCATATTACGTATGGTTTATTCATATTCACGAAATTGTGTTGATGTTAAGAGTTGTTATGCAATTTATCTTATTTGATTTCATGGAAATGTGTTGATGTAACAGTTACTATGCAATTTATCCTTTGATGTTTAAGTCATTAGTTTATTAGCCGATTTGTTTACATGCGATCTAAATGTTCATATGTGCAAGATTAAACGGGTTATATAAATTAATATGAAATAATGTCCTTTGTTTTTGAAGACCATACTGATTGTCGTGAGCTAACAAAACCTAACTATTTTATTTGTTTTTGTAATGTTTAAATAAAATGGAAGTAAGTAATTATCTGTGAATTTTACGTAATAGTAATCGAACATGTAGTAGCATAAGGTACATTTACGTGATAATTTAGGGCAAAGTACAACCGTCGGTAGGTTTTAGTTAGTGTCTAAATGCAAAGTATTCTAAGTTACGTAACTGAAGGAATTTTATGTGTGTGCATCTAGAAAGTGGGCACACTTTCCCCAGGAGAGGAGACTTATAACCAGTCCGGAGACGCGAGTACGTAAAAGGAAAACGTAAGAAAGGGAGACGTGACGAGTGAGGTCCGAAAGAGAAAAGTGGCGAGACCCCTTAAACAAAGTAAAACAAGTAAATTTAATCAAACAAATTAAAAGTGGAAATTTCAATTCAACTTAAATGATATCAACAGGATTTATTAGCAGTGTCTAATTTGGATTTCTTACATCATAACGAGTGGTGAAAAGAGCACAATGTCCACGACTGATAGCATCATCATTACATCGACTGTGTTCCAAAGTTCCTATTTCCTTATGCCTTCAGATTTTACTCTGTCCTCGTCACTTTCCCCTTTCGGAAATCACTTGTCACTTTCTCCATTTTCTTTTATTTTTCGGATTCCGTCTCCTGACTGTCGAGTCCCTTCTCCCTCGGAAAACTGTTTCCTTAATGCTGTTAACTTCTGCATCCGGCATTAAACCTTGTCGTTCTCGCAAGACAGACACCCAGCCTCTCCCTTGTTTAACGTGGAAGAAACGTCTTTCTTAGGCTTACCCGGGAACCAACTTCTTTCTCTCAGGAAATGTCTAGATGGAGGAAGTTCAAACAAGTTGTTACTTTAAAATGCGATTGAGTTCCAAGATGTACGCCATAATTTCACTCGACCAATCATAAGCAGCGGTTTTCTAAAATATTTTTTAACACAAACATTTGGTTCGTCAGTCAGAATCTCTGAACTTCGTTTTATATCTTTTCCCTTTGAAGAATGACTACTTGACACGGATCGGAAATTCAGCAGTCTCTTCCTCAAACCCGGCTTAGAATATCACGTCAATTTAATTGAATCGGAATCTGGCCCATTCGAAGTTTTAACACTCACATGACATAAATTTATGAATAATGGGAGAAATAGAGGAAAATAAAGAACACAAGGAAGACTATACGTCTACTTACACCACGGATGGTGGACAAGAGAAAGAGCATTATTTAGGAACCTCATCCCAGACCGACCACCATGTATCCTATACAATAACTAGATGACTGTAAGCGTCACTTAATTGTATTCAATCAGAATGCAAACCAACAAAGGGAAGCTATAAATCAGAACATAAGGAATTAAACCAAAACTTTTCAGACCAAACACTTACTATACACTGACAATATAGAAGATAAAAACACAATACATAACTATTATAGAAATGATAAAATATGGACTACAAAACAATCAGATTAACCACCAAATATACGACAATGTCTACCCTCACATATCAATTAATCACATCCCTATTTTTAATCTTTATCATATTGAACAGACACCATTATAGATATTATTTCTATCAAAGGGTTTATCCCAAAGGTTCAATGCCCGTGGCTATACTAAAGTATGAATGCCGATTATGGAAATTGAACAGAAAAACAGAAACAGTTGTGCCGGCTAGAGGCATTAAATCTCTTACCGAGTTTATCTTAAAGGAATCTCAATCGGCATTTCTGTAACTGATATCTGACCCCCCCCCCCCCCCAGAAAGCAGATTAAAATAATAACAGCTTTCAAAATACGTCAGCTAAACAGATATGGTTTGTTGGACACAGTCTCGAGAAGAATTATTTTAATAGAGCCCACGCATGACTTAACGGTAGCTTAAAAGATTAGGCACGGAAGTAGCGATATTGTTTTCATCTTTTTATTCCTCTTTCGTTCTATCCCTACTGAAACATAGTAATCAACAATACACAAACCTACACATTCAATGTTCTAACTTTTATTCCGACACATCGTTAAGAACATCAGACTTTCGTCTTACCGAGATTAATAGATGCGTATCCCAAGAAAATCACTGACTTCACAACCCGCAGATAAGTACATACACGATTATCATTTCTTTTACCGTATATTCACAATATGACCACAGACACGTACACACCGCAAACAAACAAAAACTATTAACAAAATATAACCTTAAATATCCATACCACATGGATAGCCCTAAAAGTGACCTAATGATATACAGACTAACCCATATAAACAACCCTTTTAACTATCAAGTCCTCTATCAGTAACTGACAATGATTAATTACACCCTAAGATTGAAAATCCACTAATACCAACTATCTAAATACAGGCACTTTTATGAAGCTCAAGATGCTAGCAGTATCACCCACCAGTGATTAATCAACAGCACTCTGACAGCCATCAAAAATCACCTAGCTATGATCAAAATTGATCTTACATTTTCTTTTTAACCAACTAGACATATGCCTCCCCCGGCCAACAAAAAACCAATAAAAACCCCAAACAAACCCAACATATAATGCAATAACAAGGTAATCTTTGAAAGAACTACCATCATAATTGTCCCAACACAATCATCATAATAGCATTACAAATCCATGAAATGACCATTAGCAGGAAATGAATGAAACAACCCTACCACACCGCCTCCGGGAATCAGAAAACTTGAAACTCTCAGGATTTTGTTCTATATAGTGCCAGTCTTTACACAACACACACAAATAGCACCACAGCAGGACAATAACGACTATGATAAATCTCGCAGAACTAATAGTGATAGCCAAAGGGGATGGGAGCAGAAACTAATATCTTGGATATATTCCAAGGGGAATTTGAGTACAATCCAAAGTTTTATATACGTAACGTCCAAAGTGAAGAAAACACTGACAAGCACTAGTTAAATGCAAGTATTAACCTGAGAATGGAAACTGACCTGCTTAATGGGCGGGAATGGATTACATCTCAGGATCAGCATGGGAGGATAACTCGACAATGACGAAACGATGATCAGCCCTGAAGAAAATGCTATACTCAAATTTTGAAATTTAAAACAAACTCCACTTGTACACACGAAACCCACATTTGGCAGGACAGGGCAGGGATACATAACCACAAACAATAACCTTTCGAAAATGATAAACAGGGTGACACATCCAACTCTTTACCAGCGTTAGCTGGAACAGAGTCGTGGTGTGCCACGATAACGCTTGAGTGTCCGGTCACCGTATTGTATACGATTTCCATTAATTTCATAATCTGGTAAATAAAGTTACATAGTTCACTAACTGCGCTGTATTGTTGGGTTCGTTATAAGGCGCCGTATGAAACAACTGCTTATTTGACGGGAAAGTTGTAGTCAAATCTCAAATATCTCATTGTATTCTAAATATTCACGTTGGCGTGAGTCTGGTAAGTATTAATTGTAAACAATTTTATTTATTTTTCATCCTTATCTATTGTTTTCAAATCTATTCTTCCCGACGAAATGTCAATATATATCGTTTAATTCAGGACATGTATTATGGACATATTATAAATATAATGAACCAGTGTTGCTCTTTTTAAACACCGTAACTCTCACGAACATAATGGATGCTGACATGTTCTAAACTGTCACTGAAAATAACGGTTTCTTTGCAAAACACACATTGAAATAAGCATACCATTTTCTCCCATCTTAACTTTATTATCGATTAACACATCAGAATCAGAAAAAATTAAATAATTTAAGAAAACAAATAAAAAAACAAAACAAACGTTGATATTCATGTTGGCGCGTACCAGAACCTCTGTGATGTGAACTTTGTCCTGCCACTAGATGTGGATAATGCGCCGTATGCATCTTAGGTGGACGTTGCTGAGTTTCCTCTCATTTCTCATGTAGTGTGTCCATGTCTCATTGCTGTAGGGGAGTGTGCTGAATACGCAAGCCTGATACAGGCGCATTTTGCAAGACTTAAGCGCACTTAAATTCTGACATTTTCCTCAAGTATTTAAGTGAAGAAAATGAATTCCAAGGTTTAAAAATGACCTTATGTTCAGCTTGATAGATGATTTAAGTTTCTCCATTTATGTCCTTGAAGATTCGATTTTAGTCTCCAAAGCATAAAGAACCAATGTTTTGCTTTGCAATTTTCATAAACAATGTTTTGAAAAGGTTTTTGTATTCGATTAAAAGAGGGCAAGAAAAAGCCCGTAGAGGACCAATTCGAAAATTACTAGGCCGGTGGGGTGGGTGGCTGGCATTAATTAACAAAAACAAATTTGAAAATTACTAGGCCCGCGGGGTGGATGTCTGGCATTAATAAAGTAAGAAAGAAATGTGAACAATACTAGGCCCATGGGGTAAGTGACTGGCATTTATCAAGCAAGAAAGACATGTGGCGCTCATGTAATCTTGTGCAATTTTGTTACGCACAATTCTAGTGTACTGGTTGACTTGTTGGAACTTTGCTACAGTCCTGCACTAACTAAAATAAATCCAAGGACCAAGTATGATGTTTGTAATGCATATACTGCTTGATAATCTGAATAAAACACAGGGTGAATTAGCCCAAAATATTGAGAACAGAACTTAATGTAAACCGTCTTTATGATTATGAGTCTACGATCAAATAGGCGAGAGGGCGTGTTGCGTTAGCTTCGTAAGGATGAAGAACAGTTTTCCAGTGGTTCAGGAAATAAAAAGGCCCCCTCCTCCGCTCAGTCCTCTTGCCCAACATTGACATACAAATCTGAAAAGAAAACAAACAAATGAAAGTACTTAACTAGAACTAAAGCAGATTTTCAATGATTACGACCTTGTCCCGACGATCAGAAGTCAAGTGCACATGTCAACAAGATGATCCATTCTAAACGAGGACAAATCCATAAAGATGTTTAGGAAATATTACCCAATCAAACACATTATCGAAAAAAGTTTGATTGAGGCCTTCTCAACAAGGTGAAATGGGTGAACAAAATGAACTGCTTAGCCTTATAATGGCGAATACCAAGTTGTAAAATGCTCTCGTAATGATTTTATGAAATATTAACATATGTAAAACAACCAGACCATGCACACCAATTGTCTTATTGAAGCTTTAATCAACATTGACAAGGTGATAGGGGTGAATAAACAGGACAATGCCACTAAATTGTAATATAATCTATTCATGATTTTATAAAATATCAACATATGAAAAACAACCAAACCTCTAACGCATATTTTATGTGACTTTTACCTAAGGTAACCAGACCCTGAACACCGATTTTATTAATGAAGCTTTACTCGACTGTGGACTTCTCTACAAGGTGGTAAGGGTGAACAAACAGGACAATTCCTCTAAATTGTAATTTAATCTATTCATGATTTTATAAAATATTGACATGTAAAAAATTACTAAACCTTGAACGCATATTTTCTGTGCATTTTGCCTAATGTAATAGGGCCTAGTAGTCTAGTATGCATGGTATAGGATTAATGGTATCGGATTAATGGTATCTGATTCATGGTATAGGATTAATGGTATAGGATTAATGGTATCGGGGTCATAATAAATAGTGACAACTAGGATGAAACTTTACAAGGTGGTTTAGGAAATGTAAAAAACAACGAGTTTAACAGAAGAGCTATAAATGCCACCTTCGGAAAATTGTCTGCTATGTTTTGCTTCCACAAACAAAATTTGAATGAATTACTGAGCGAAAAGAAAGACTATAATGAACAATGTTTAAAATATTTGTATTCCCCGTCTTTATGCATCTATATACAAATTTGTATAGCCCTGCGACCAACAATGCGAGAGTAAAAACTAAAAAAAAATTAAAGCTGCCGATCATTATAAGGATGTTGGGTAACACCGTAAAAATATATTCTTATAATAGAAACCATTGGATATATTGTTAAGTTTGGTTAGGTTCGGAGGTAATTCATTTCGCCCGATCGTGAATCGGGATCCTTTAAACTCAATTACAAAATGCATGTAATATAAACGACTTGACAAAGTGTCATCAAAGCTGTAAGAATGAATACGTATGCGAATTTGTCGACGACATAGGAAATGGAACATTCAACGGCAATTGTCTAAATCGACAGATAAAACTGACACACTTGACATAGGATATGGAAGTTTCAACCAACACCGATTAAATCGGCACACTCGACATATGATTTGGCATTTTCAACTATCGCTTTTTAAATCGACACACTCGAGATAAGTTGTTTAGACTTTCATCCAGCGCTGACTCAATCAACATATACAATCTACACACTTGTCATACGAAATATCAATTTCATCCACCGCGGTCCTAATCAACAAATAAATATACACACCAGTCTTCTGAATTGGATTTTTCAAACACAAACAATTGATTCAACGTGTGAAATTGGAATTATCGACATAAAACTCTGAAATTTCGACTGCGTTGTTTAATTAAAAAATTATTATCTAAACTCTTCACAAACAAAATGAAATTTTAATTCCAGTTATGTAATTCAACATATACATATTTATAATCGAAACACATGAAATACAACTTCGATTGCCAACCCTTTGACCCACTGACGTGACTACGTTAACCCTCACTCTTCTGCAAAGTTAAATGAAAAATACAAAGCCACAATAAAATCGATATAATTGACCATGATGCTAGACTCTGAAATATTGAATCACGCTTGAATTCCATTAGGTTGCTGACTCGTTCCTTATCAGATATTTCCTCGGTAAGTGTGGGTGGAGATATGGGCGTTAACATCATGTACTTGCCTTTCATGGTTCAAGTTGAAGTGACACAATCTGAACGGCATTTACAATCTAGCTGTATAACAAATGAGGAAACATCAAGACACAAGATTCCTGAATAGATAATATTGTGCTGAATTATGTGAAACATTACAGCCTGATATCCGATTCGTCTTGTGGTCGAGAAATGTATTGGAAATACTTTGATGACTGATGAGATAAAAATTATTCTCGTCTCGTTAGGCACGCAAGAAAACTAACAACTTGCAGAGATGATTTTGAATAATGTCATCTCCTCACGGCAATATGATACGACTGATATAATGCTTTATTCATGCATACATGTGATCATTAGAGCTTTATAACGTAATCTTAGTCACGTAGCCGTCGATGATGCCAAAACAGGTTGCAACATTTATTTTTATAAAACAAGCAGCAATAACGAAGAGTCTAGAGCGTCGAATTCTCTACCAATAACACATGAAAAATGTGTATTCCGTTACTTTGTTACCACCAATAACACATGAAAAATGTGTATTCCGTTACTTTGTTACCAGTATGATCAATTAGAGATTCAGAACCCCTATAAAATGCTAATAGTTAAACAAAAGTAACTCATCTAGAGGCTTGTAACAGAATTGTAACCGAGTGGGTATTGGATCAAATTAATAATTCAAACACAATGCGTGAAAGATAAAAATGTATTAACTTGATAAGTAAAGAAAAATGTATGATGTAAAAAATACAATGATTCTTACACACACTCAGTATACACTTGATTCAATCACTCTATACTATCACACATTGAAAATAAACCAATAATATATATCTCTCTGATATACAGCTTAAGGAAACCTCAATTTCAAAAAATAGTACACACTAAAATAATCATATAGTTTCACGTATAGACAACGCATGGGATTCAAACAATCTCAAGTTTTCAAATACGTTAAAAATGTTCTGCACTGTCAGTAAGATTCACAAATCTCCTGGACTTCATCTAAGATTCAAAATAATCTTATGCAAATACAAATATACCAATTTAAACAACAATTGGAATAAACATATGCTTCTTGACCCTTGTACAGTCGCACGATTCATCCACCGATAAACCGCACAGTTTCACCACGTTCCTCGGGTTGACCCGTTCTTTTGTATCGGCCGCTCACCCCTTCATAGATTCACTACATGTACAGTCAGTCATACGTATACACGTACAGACAGCATACAGCACTCTTGTATGAGGTACGTCTATAGTCGTGGTTCCACCACATGTACAGACATACGTACATACATATAGACATCTAGATAGCTCGTTACATCGCCTAGTAACCACGTAACGTCGTAACCACGTAACGTCGTAACCACGTAACGTCGTAACCACTTTAACCACCTCGTAATCTTGTAATCTTGTAAGCTACAATAAAACCAAACTGGTAATAATAATGATTTTTGGAAAATACTAATACATTAAACTTTATAAAAAAAAACAAACTTGAAATTCACAGTTCACAACGTTTCAAATATGCGTTGCAATAAATGAATCATTACACGATATTTCAATACAAACTTAATTAAGTTCACATATCAAATGAAATAAATTTAACACTCACCCTATGGCTTTTAGAAATACCACGTGAAAATACGTGCTCTTTTCACTAGATCCAATTGATCACTGTGTCGATTATACCTTAATCTTGCTTAATTCAATGGACAGTGAGTAATATTCACGGTAAATACCCGTGCAAATCGTCATAATGATGGTTGCAGCCGCAAGTAGTTTACCGCGGCGCGAGACATATGTTTGTTTCGTTGATCGTCTGAAGAAAAAAAACACCTGTTAATCCCAGAGAGCGCCGCACGCACGCACAACACAAATAATAAAATATGTCTCAGGCAAAACAAAATTTTTTTTTCTTCTTCTAATTCTGTGACAAGGCTTAAAGTATTTAGTTAAGAGAAAACCATGCAGTGAAGTTTAGAAAAAGAGGCGTGTGAATTAACATTTTGGAAACAAATGTACATGTGAGTTTGCCAAAACAAACAGATAAAAGCAGATCTGAGTTGTCGAGGACGTTGTTACTGGCGTCAATTTGTTTCGATTTGGTCACAATTAGGGTTACTTTTCCATGTATCTCACAATGTTTTTGTTTACCTTATCAGTCTTTCTCAAAGTTTGTGTTTGCTGCTGTCTATAACAATTAGTCACCCTCTTCTCCAGAATGCTCATTTTAAGACCCAGCGTAAAGTGGCAACGAAAATTCAAAGAAACGAAAAACATATTTATGCAAAAAAACATGAACTCGGAAACAACTTTGCTTTGTTAAACTGAAATGACGCACGTATAGACTGGTAGTGTATGGAAACTAACGCTTTTATATTCATAGTATTATCATTTAGCCACATACATACATACATACATACATACATACATACATACATACATACATACATACATACATACATACATACATACATACATACATACATACATACATACATACATACATACATACATACATACATACATACATACATACATACATACATACATACATACATATATATATATATATATATATATATATATATATATATATATATATATATATATATATATGATATTAATTCGATGTCGATTGGTAGATCACGTGGAGTCTTCAATATGACAATTTTAGGAACGTGACATGAGGTGAATACTTAAATAATTTATAAAGACCAGTATAAATAGCTAAACTGTTCTTAACAGTTCAACTCATTAAATACGAACTTCATCAAAACAGCTTTAACCGAATTATCAGCTGATATGGGCGTTAACATCACGATATTATGAACAAAACACGTCTACTTCTTTGCTGGTTTTGAGAGTGCGGTGATATGAAACCATACAACGTCATTATTATTTTGATTGATTGATTGATAGATAGATAGATAGATATATAGATAGATAAATATATATATATAGATAGATAGATAGATAGATAGATAGATAGATAGATAGATAGATAGATAGATAGATAGATAGATAGATAGATAGATAGATAGATAGATAGATAGACAGACAGACAGACAGACAGACAGACATGAACCAAATTTACGTCAGATGGCGACAAATAAAATGTTTATATAGCGAACAAATTGTAACAAAACTCATACAAGATCCCAAACAAACTCTCACTTTTGGAGACGGTTAAAAGGAAGAAATATAAACTAAAATCTTACCACACAATTGCATTGACATTTACATAAGTATTCCGTTAACAGACGATATAATTATCTAAGCTACAATGCGTACATCGTGCCAATTCATCAATTTAGTCAAAAGTGTTTGTATCAACACATTATCTGATTAGACAAAATTCATTTAGAATATTAATTAGAAGTCCTTAACAATCGAGCTTTACTGGATTCCATAATTAATTATTGATTCATATATTCCAAATAGAAGTATAGTTTACCTATTAATAAAAGACACGTTTATATCCATAAATCTTGAGAACAACAATTTTTTACAGTCATTTTGAGTGACAAAACTTGTATTACGAAAAATATCTATCTTTCATTTCTGTATATAGAATAAGCATGGACGAAATCGATTATACCAGACTATATTCAAATGGAATATCGATTTGTTCATCTTTTCTAGCAAAGTAATCATATTTTCCACATTATACATTTTTCTGTTTGCACGTTTATATTAAAGAACTTCAGATATCAAATGAATAAATGGTTTATATCACTAAATAAAATCCCCGTCCAGGGTAGAAAATCGTTCTGGTTGATGAAAGAGAATCCAATTTTCTGCGGCAGACGATTTGTTAATACTAAACAAATTATTTAAGGAAAAATGACGCCAGGCTATTACTCACACCCCACATTTTGTTTCTAAATTAGAGTCCATCCACAGTTAATCCTTAATGCAGTATAAGGCACAACATATTTCATTGAATACATCTTTTCAAATAACTACTGAGTTCATATCTTCATTTCCAATAAGCGATGAACGCGTTTCAGTTACACTTTATTGGCCATGCGATCTCTGATAAAATAACGCATTTCCAAACTCAGTTCGAGAGATAACGCTTTAATTTCGCTAAGACATATTAAAGTCACCTGACATGAAATGCTCTAATCTAGCATTATGTATTTGATATATAATGTCTGTGTGTGATTTGGAATTTTAACATAACAATTTTCAGTCATATAGCCTAATTTATTTAGATATAGGTGGTATATATAGATGGAAAGTGTAACACATCTAAGGTAATAACGATATCGATAATACAATTTGGAAAATATACTTTGCATTCCCTATTTGTTTGAGGCAAAGATTTGGTGAATAGTTAATTTCTTTGATGAGGATAGTATTCTTGACCAGTAATTAGGTCAAGCGAAAACTCAATCGTTGAAATAATATGTTGAACGTAGTCAAAATAGCTAAATCAGTGTACGGCAATACAAATCAATTTATCTAAAGTGAATTATATAAACTGATAGTTTAATTTTCGGACAGCGCATCATAATTGGTTGATTATATGTACGTAGAACGTAGTGTAAGCTATATATAACTGTATTTCTGAGACAACATTTGGTAGCCATTCCTTTGACTATTTTTCGTGGCATATATCGAGAAAAAAAGAACATTTTCTCGTCTGTAGTGAATACGAATGTAAGATTAATTCTAAAGAAGACAAAGACATTCGCAGATTGACTGTAGGTTCATGTGTAAATGGTTATAGGTTCGCTTGAGTATATTTCAGCTTTGGGTTTCAAAATTATATTTTACATTCAAATTCTTTCAGATCCAGATAATGTAGTATAGACCATTCAAATATTACGGAAAGGTTGGCTTATTTAGGGCAACGCAATGTGCTTTTACATCAAAGAGAAAACAATAGCAATTTTAATTTAATACTACAATACAAATATTTTTTTCAAAGTTATTTTTAATAGTTTTCATAGTATTTTACTGCATATATGTTCATGATGGTGGCCCTGATAAATTATTGTACAGGTACTCAATATATCTGTATTGTATATATTGTTAAGACATCGATGAACATAATACTTAATGCATGCGCAATTTTCTAATACTGTATATATTATTTTCTGAGTCACACGAACAAATCCAGATTAATATAAATGCATTTGTTTAAATCAAGTATTGATGGTATTGTTGGTTTTGGTATAATGATTGTCTGTTGTCTTCTTTGGTCTTTTTACGTTTTTGGGAAGGATAATTTGTGATATATTTTCTTATAGGATTTTATATGTTTTTCTGACTAGGTCTAGCCTTTGTAAAGGCGTTTTAGTCATGGTATCCATCCGTTTCTTTGTCTGACTTTTCATTAGGCAACATAAAGCACGTTTGTCTTTTGCATTTTATTGACTAATGTGGACAGTAAACATGGTTTGCATAATAACTCCGTGTAGGTAGATCATGGCTTTGTTCTCCCATTTAACTAATCGTACGGATTCAAATAAGATGCAAACAACATATACATATGCGATTGTCAAACACAAAAGCTGAAACACTCTCAGTTGTATATAATTAATATGTAAATGGAATTCCCAATGCCCTTATTATCATCATATATAGACAACGACAAAGACAGACATTAACTTTAAAACGTTATGGTGGTGGATGTATATGAAATCTTGCACTGAAATATTAGGTTTTCTCCTATCATATGTAAACTGAAATTTGGCCGTATGCAATTGAATAATCTTAAATTATTTAATGTTCAAAGCTGCCTACGTTTTCCATGAAAGCAAGTGCCTGGTAACCTGGATTCATTTCAAACACTGAATTTAATAGTTCCCTTAAAAACCTTGTGTTTTTCCTTTCACAATAGATGTTTAGATGATATTATTAGAGTTGCGATTTCATGGTTTATAGTATAGAACCAAATGTATCACAGCGTCAGCGTGTTCCTTTAAAAGTACATAAAGATAAAGGTATATATATATATATTTAGACGGAGTCCAAAAGACTTACGTACCTCATTTAAGTCTCGTTACGATTGTGCTGCAAGACGACGACACGGCAACTACATTTACATTGAAGTTATGGGTAAAACGGGAAGTTAGTTCATGAATTTGCGTTCCGCCTATTGGAATTATCTTACATGTGTCATCACGTTAACCATCCTATCAAACCTATCACTTAGCAAATATCAAAAGTGAGACTTGAAATTGTCATCAGTACATCTGTACTAGGGTTGTGAACGAATGACTTAAAATACATTTTTCCAGGCATTGCACGATTTCCCTCTAAGATAATATTTTGAACTTATCTAATAGAATATAGCTCTGGAAGTATACGCATTTAACATTTATTTTTAAAAGCTATATACATAGCCATTGTATAATAACATACTCAATTACATATGACCTTAGAGAGTTAGTATTAAAAAACAGGCATCATTCTTTATTACGAATCCATCAATTGGTTTTGTCAGCTTGACAATATAATACAAATATTAACAGGATGTTTAAAGACTGTATTCTTACAGTCTCTTATTGCATGTCAAAGTGCATGCAGTAAAAGTAGTCTCTAATTACAGCTTTGTTTTGCAGAAAAATAGGTCGTGAACACAAATGTATCAGCATTTCACTTACTTCAAAACAAATTAGAAACACCTGGTGTTAATTTCTAGACAATGATCGCCTTCGCGTATTCGTGAATCAAGTTTCAATGTAAATCGATATTACAATTTGTCATCTTTGAAACGACGATGGAACGTTATAGAAGACATTCTTAGGCCAAAACGATGTGCATTCCTTTTCATATTAGTTTATAGAATTGTATTAGATGTGCGATTGCATGGTTTATGGAACCAAATATAATGCTTTGGAAGTGACATCTTGTAAAGGTACATTAAAGTTGAGATATATATTATATTTAGACGGTGTTCAGACGACTTACTTAGCTCATTTTATTCTCGTTACGGTTGTATTGCACTACGAAGATACGGTCATTAAACAACCATATGAGACTTTTACATTGCAGTTCCGGTAAAGACAGCAGGTTCTGCTTATAGTGTTCGGATTAATTCCTTGTAACATTCATAGTTTTTGTACTGGACCAACTCTATATAGAACAACACCTTATTAATGTTCATTTCTGAGAGTTGGAATGTTTCCCTTTGACACGACGGCTCAATTTAACAATACTGGCCTCGTATATGACTGAAGTTCACTGAAGTAGACACGATCGGTATGCTTCTCTTGATTCGAATTATATATATATATATATATATATATATATATATATATATATATATATATATATATATATATATATGTATATATTTATATAAACACGTAAACCATCATAGCCGTTTGCTGGAATTCAACGTATGCATTTCATATTCTTTGACAGCCTAATGTTGAATGCAACTTTAGAATAAATGCAAACCTTAATACAGTTTGCTTTCAATGCCTGGCTTTTATCTTTAGGTTGGGTTAGGGGCGCCAATATACGAATCAGTTGTGATATTTCATGACAACTCTACTAGGCAAAACTTCTTTAGTTTAAACATTTTAGTAAGTTTAAATGAAACACATTTTTTTAATTTTTAAACATTATAGATAGTTTGACTGTTATAACCGTTGCCTTTCCCAATTCTCCTGAAGATTTCCTATGAACCAATATGTGCAAGGTACCTTTCCACTTCTAATTTAAGCTCTCACGCTTAAAAGTATAATTACCTTTGTCGGATGTCAGTTTTATCACGTGTTTAAGCCTGCGAACCCAGTTTTGACTGATGATGTTAATCACGTTGTTTAACATCATAGAAAAATATCGTGCTATCGTGAATACGATAAGTGAAAGTATTTATTTATACGAACATGGACACAAAGTGCGATTTTGAAGTGGACAAAGTATACCTGAAGCACAGCATATATCATTCGCTGACTTCACGAGAAAATTTCAGCAAGGTAATATTCAACATACGTTACCATATAAAAGTGGTGTACTAAGGAAAAATGGCGTCCGGGGCGACGACGAAGGCCCAATTAGGCGTTAGAGCCCCAAGATCTCTAGCACCCAGTTCGCATTCTAATGCCCACACTCATGCCCCGTTAGCATGCAAATGCTATCTAAGACTCAAATAAAGTTGATTTCTGCATGTAAACGCCCCAGAGCTACTAACGAAACTGAGTCTTGAATAATCCAGCTCCACATGTATGACATTCTAACACCACCCACACATTATAATTAATACAAGAATTTCAATGCCTTAATTATTTTGAGACAAGTGTAGGAAATACATTGAACGTTTTCGACGGACACATTAAGACATGTTAAAATGACGTCAGCGCGTGATATGGATACATTGTATTCGTTTCCCGGTGGTATGTGTGAGCGTCATTCCGTATTCGGCTGACGTTTTGAGTAAGCATACAATTTTAAAAGTGTCCGATTTTGCTGTATTCGTACTTTAAGTGCCTTTGAATGTTTATATTCTGCAAGCATTAGATTGGTAGAGCAATAATAAAGATGTCTGCCAATATTTTATGTGTTGAATCATTGAGATGGAAGAGTCCACGTTGCACTCCACTAGATTAGAACTTGTAATGCTGGAAGATGAATATAACCGTTGGAAGGCTAATGTTATTTGCTGTAAGAAAGACGTATCAAAACTTTAATATTTAGTAAGTCCGAGAATGATGAAAGTAAGTTGTTCGATTCCACTAGATTGACTTTGGCTTGAAAGCTGGTAAACTATATTTAGAGAGCACAAATTGAACATAATTATATGATGAACACAACTTAAAATTGCGTTCAAAGTTTAATATATGCAGTACTACTTCATATTTAATAATTAACGTAAGCAATAATAGTTAGCGATGCACGTATATATATATATATATATATATATATATATATATATATATATATATATATATATATATATATATTAAATTGGTAGTACGTTTTGTATCTTTGCCCGAAGCAGTTTGTATTCACGCTGACCCACGTGATTCAACAAGCACAGAACGTGTTGTATTTTTGCTTCGTATCACATACCATGTAGACTTGAATGTAGATTTTGATGTTTATGTTCTTCTGTGCATATCACACTAACTCAGCGTATATCTCCGTATTTGCATATACGTCTGTGGGTCTTTGCATGTATGTGCATTTGTATATATATATATATATATATATATATATATATATATATATATATATATATATATATATATATATATATATATATATCTTACTGAATTTTTGTAAGTTCGATAGGTTTATTTTTCGCTGTGTACTAAACCTGTTTCCATCAATGATTTTGACAAGTGTATATTTATACACTCTGTTTTGGCCAATCGGTTTAATGCAAATAATGCAAATAAAGTTTATATGGGATAAATGCATTTTTATATTGCAGCCAGTTTAAACGGCAAATGTATTGTTATGAAATTAAAACTAAGCTGGACTAAAATATGGCAATCGATAGAGCTTTACTGTCACTAACGAGAAACTGAATTAAGAAACAAACTACTTCAGTTAAATTATAAACAAGTACAAAGTGCAAGTTATCACCAAAAACGTAAATTCATTTTAAAGCCCCAATAAAAGTAAATGCAAATCTTATTACAGATTTAATTTATGGGAGAATTTATAAATGCAAGGATCATGCTCCAAACGGTAACAATTAGTTAATGACAAATAATCTACAGACTTCCAGTGAGACGTAATGCCTTGTGGCAATTCAACACGTTAGGATAATTGAGGATTCCAAACAGTATAGCCGAAGCTGACAAGACTATGAGATGTGACAGGACTGTGAGCTGTGTAAAGCGTTACTAAGAGATGGACAGCAAGAAACTCCTTTATATACCATATCTGCCAGAAATATCACAATTGGTATGTGCTTCTAAAATTGTAGTGAGGATATCATTTAGACTTTGAAGAAAATTATCTTTCGATCAGTACGCAACTTCTTGATTCATCAATGCCTAGGTTGTCCGAATGGCGGTTATATAGAGAACCTTAATTATGTTCCGCATAATTGATGGCAACGTTTAGAAACAAGACGGCACGTGGTGATAGGTCAGCGTCAACAGCTATAATACACATGTATTGGTTGGTACATTTTAAGCCTGGCATGTAGTAATTATTAGTACTGGGTACAAGTAACTAATTTTGAACATACCGTGATACATACCGACTTAAATTATATTAGGGAGCAACAATTTAATTTTTTGGTGTAGGGATCTGTCATTTTGCTAATCAAATTTTTGCCATCAATTAGTTGGAAACATATATTGTCCTTATTCATAGAAACAACATCTAATATCCATTCTATTGTTTGAAACAAACTTATTAGCATGAGATGCAATGGCATTATGTAGCAACTTTTAGTTGATGAATCTGACATACGTCTATTATTAATTATGTTGTTTAAGTTGTTATATAAAAACTCTAACAAATTTGGGTGATTATGCTTAAACTATATATGACACCCTGTAATATGCATTTTGCTGACATGATTGAGACTATTATTATAAATGGAAATTTTTGACTTGGCCTACATATTACTCGCTACACTACATACATGTATATTCAGCAGGGAAACATTACATATATATTCAGCAGGGAAACATTAAGAGGAATGCTAAGATCACGGTAACTAAATAATAAGAGAGTACCAGTCAACATAAAATACTATTACTCATGTAACGAGAACATAGTTGGTGGACTGGAGAAATCACGTACATTCGAATCAGAAAACAACTGCTCTCTTCAACATCTTGTGTTGATTCATGGTCTTGAAAAATGAATACACATGCAGAACACGTTATCATTCGCTAGCAAAAAAACTAAAATGTATGATATTTTGTTTCTCTTGTTTATTTTAAACATTTTGTAAAAGATGTATATGGTCCGAATATCCTATACAATACTCCAATCGGCGGCCATGTTAGCATACGTGACACGTGTTAGTCATAAAATGGAAGGTTAATAAGAATAATAAGGTTTGTAATTTTCTAAGTTAATTTGTTACATAATATGTGTATTATTTGAAACAACTTAATAAGTTTCGCATGAAAAATGAAAACAAGACATAATATATTTTAAGTACAATTAAAACATAATCGGAAATATTCCATACTGATGAAAACTACCCATTAAGAAAACCTAAACGTAACGCACAACCAAAAAAAAATACCGCTGTAAAGCCTTCTACCTATCACGCATTGAAGTTAATATATTGCATATTTGGTATAGTTTCTTTGATTAGCTAAATATTTTATGTGTGTACGTTTGCCTTTGTTGTTGAGTTTATATGTTTATGAAGATGATATATAGTGAGATTATAATGTAGAGACTAACAGTAATACATATAACTACATATTTTATATATATACATATAAATAAATACAGTATATCAAATCATCCACTAAAATTCTATACAATTTTATATAATGCCTTAGTATTAAGGCCATTGGGATAAACAGTATCTAACCGATTAATCCAATAACTTTCTTTAATGAGTCTGTTCATTTCTCCGTGCACAATATCGAAAAATCCCTTACAGAGTGATTATTTGTATTAAAATGCATTGAAACATTAGAGGAGAACTGAGGATCCATATAATTTTTTATATGAAAGCGGTGATTATTCATTCTCTTAGAAACTTGTTGAAGTGTTTGTCCAACATATTGCATGTTACATTTTTTTACATGTTATCAAATAAATTACATCAGTTGATATACAATCAGTGTTATATCGTAGAGAAAACATTTCTTTAGTATTGGAGCTACTAAAATAGGTACTTTCTGTAATATTTGCACATTGAGAGCACCTACGTCTGTTGCATTTAGATGACGAAAAACATCTTTGAAAATTTTTTGTCGGTTTAGTTCTGATCAAAAGATCTTGTAAATTCCTAGGTCTTCTATAAGCAAGAATTGGCTTGCTCTTGTAAAGTGTTTTGACGCTGTTTTTTCTGATAAGTTAAGGAGAGTCCAATATTTATTAATTATAAGGCCTATATTTGGCAAAGATGGATTATATTGTATTATGAAAGGAATTATATTTTTATCTTTCGTACATTCTGCTGTATTTAAAGCATCATTTTGGGTAAGAATACAGACTTTACTTAAAGCAGACTCTATTACATGTATAGGATAATTTCTTTTTTTGAAATATGTTTTTAATTCAATTAAAGAATGTTTTAATTGATGATCGTCTGAAATGATACGTCGGTATCTTTTCGCCTGACTATAAGGTATGCCGTTTTTACATGACCTGGGATGACAAGACGAATATTCCACATATTGGTGGATATTAGTTTCTTTTACGTGAACATTTGTAGAGATAGTATTATCAGGATTTTTCATCACATTTACATCTAGAAAGGATACATGCGTAGTGGATGCAGTGTAAGTAAATTTAATTGTGGGGTGAAAATTATTTAGGCTATTAATAAATTTGTGTAGATCTTCTTCTGAGTAGTTCCAGATCATAAATATATCATCTAAAAATCTTAGCCAAACAGTGGGCTTAAAATTCTCGTTTTCAAGAAAATCTTTTTCTAATTTACCCATGAAAAGGGAAGCGTACGAAGGAGCCATAGGACTACCCATTGCCGTACCCATTATTTGAATGTAATTAGTACCATTAAATTGGAAATTATTATTTTCCAAGATAAGAGTTATTATTTTACAAATATCTTCACTCGATAGTCTGTTATTATTAAGAGTGTTGTCAAGAAAATATTTACACGCCTTAATACCATCTGCATGCGGTATGTTTGTATACAATGATGTAACATCTAAAGATACAAGGAGGGAATTATGAGATAGTTGTGGAATAGACTTCAACTTTTTTATGAAATCAGTAGTATCTTTAATATATGAAGGAAGCGATTTCATTAAAGGCTGCAAAATACTATCTATAAATTTGGATACGTTCTCTGTATATGAATTACAACCTGATATAATTGGTCGTCCTGGATAATTTAAAGGTAATGTATGATCAGGAAATTTATGAGTTTTGGGCAATATGTAGAACTGAGGTGTACGTATTTTGAGAGGAAAAGTATCACATTATTCATATGTGGAACTATTATTCTTAGATATTTCATCAATGCATGTGGAAATTTTAGATTTAATTTCTAATGAAGGGTCTTTATCAACTTTTTGATAGTACTTTTCATCATTTAATTGACGTTCAACTTCTTTAACATAGTCTTCCTGATTCATAATAATAATATTATTTGATTTATCAGCCTTTTTAATAACAATACTCTCGTCATTAACTAAATTATGTAAAGACTCCATTTCTTTCTTAGAAATATTACTATAACCTCGCTTATGAGGAATATTGTGTAATATTTCTTGTGTGATAGCTTCAATGTAAAAATCTAAATGGGAGTCAGTTCCACAAGGTGGTGTTAAAGATGATTTGTTTTTTTTTTTTAAATAACCCATATTTTTTGAATTGAAAGAATCTGATTCACAATTAGAGTTGCTGCTTGATTTATCATAAAAAAATTCTTTTAATTTTAGGCGTCTAGAAAAATTGAAAATTTCTTCAGCTAATTTAATTTTATCATGAGATTTTGGTTTGGGACAAAATTTTAATCCTTTACTTAAAAGTATGTAATCATTATCCGTTAGTTTTCTACGTGATAGGTTTAACACTGCCTCTTTACCTCTCTGAATTTGTTTTCTCCGTTTTTGTTCTTTTTTCCATTGTCTCCTACTACTAAATCTCTGGAATCTCCTGTTATTTTGTCTTGGTAAGTCTTTTGTATTAATTGTTCTAAAACTTTGACAAGGTGTGTCAATGTTTTTATCATGGTCACTGACTCCGATTCCCCCATGATTACGGCCTCTGCGTAACTTTTCTTTGTTGTGCCATGGGGAGACCAGTTTTTTTGTTGCTCTTGCTGATCTTTACTGTTCTTGTTTGAATTTATCACATTCCTTTTTACCTCTACCGTTTTGCTTGTTGATGCTTTTGGTACAGCTGTAGGTGTTACATTTTTCAATGTTGTAATTTGGTTCGGTTTTGAAGATTTCTGTTTGGGTGTATCTTTTCTCTGCTGTTGTGATGCTGTTTTAACATTTGAATGATTAACTGAATGTTTGTTCTTTGAATACTGCTGTTTTTGCTGTTGTTTTTGCATCGTATAACGTGCTCCATTCTTCCTCTCTAGTTGACTTTGTCCTTTATTCTCTCGCAATTTATGAATTTTTTTGTTTTGCTTGAGAAGTCGCACAAATTTTTATCGATTGAATTAGAATTAGTCAACAATTTTTGATGAATAAACGGATTTATATTATGTGCAAATTTATCGGCGTTTGTGTTGTTTTTTTATCCCTTTTATATATATATATATATATATATATATATATATATATATATATATATATATATATATATATATATATATATATATATATATATATATATAACGAACAAAATAAGTTTAATCTTCGTGTTTATAAAACCAGTTGCAATCAAACGGTGTTATTGTGTTCAGTCCACTAATATTATCTCAAATGATTGGTCTTTTCTACATAGATCTGCACATTTATTGAAAGAGTTGGTGCTCCAACATCTCCCTAAAACTTTAACAGCTAGGCAATAAGGAATCTATAGTAAACAAGTTATCACCTGTGGTTCTACAGAGTTTGCAATTTCTTATTTGATTAGCACACCAGTCTAATTTTAGCTTCAATTCATACCAATGTCATGAATATAGATATGAATGTTCGGGTTTAATCCGTTTAGGCCATTCTTTTTAAGTAATTTTGCAGACAAAACATTGGCTTAATTCATTATTCAAATTGATATCGAAATCATTTTCAATCCCGCTGAGAGCTTGCAAGGCAATTATAATTCCCTTCCAGATGCGATAATATCTGACCTCATGTTTCTGTTTTGATATGGTCGTGAAACCATTTTAATATTAATTTTCCTTTTCATTACGATCGTTCATTTTACAATTTTTAATACAACATAAGAATGAATTTGAGACTTTATCAAAAATTGTTGACTAATTCTAGTTCAATCGATATAAATTAATATTATAGTAGTAAATTCATTATGAATCATGATAGAAACAGTTAAAATATTTCAAAAGACTATCAACAACGTAAAAGGTAGATTCCAGAGAAATAGATCTCGTCGTATACCACATATATAGTTTTCACTGACAACCCTTATTTATCCAGTTAGGCTAAACATCTTATTAAAATAAAGAGACGCTAAATAATGACCACTACTGGCAATTTGCATTAACACGCCATTGTACACAACACACAGTAACTACTAAATATGATTCAGAAGAATACTGAATGCTCTTATCTTAGTCCTGTTCTTTCTATATAACCTTTGGCTAGGCACGATATCATCCTTCCAGAAGATCAAGTTCTCACTCTAGATACACTAATTGGGTAGGATTTCATGCGTTCACTTGATGCAGAAATGGCTGAAACTGCTTCTCTACATAGTTCTCACTGGACAGTTGTTTTGGTCATTTTCATTCAACAATGACCTATTGCAGAACAATGGGAATACGTTAGACTGAAGTTACAAATCAAAACAAACTAATGACTTTTTGTAGCTTTTTTACGTGAGATTTTGACTGCGGCAATCAGGTTAATAAATTATACTATTGGTGGTTTTCATACGGAACCAACACTGCTAACAACTCCTCTTGTTTGCTTCATTTTTAATACTAAAGAACTATTTTGAATATTTTCATGTGACAAGTCAGCTGAAAGAATCCGTATGTAATTTATGCATGAATACAGTTTGCGAGTGTTCTACCAAGTTAACATACTTTTCATCACCATATAATCATCTAGAATGTTAGATATTTACAGCTGAAGAAGAAATACGTTAATATATAAGCCATGTCGGAAGTTTATTTGCAGCCCAAGTTACGCATTTGATCTCCAATGCTAGTATAATAGCCAATCCATTTTCAAGTCAAACTCTAAACCACATTACATATTAATCTTCTATGTGAATTGTTAAATGCTAGTGTATAATAATTAGGTTCATGCCTTCTACCTTAAACATTTGGGAGTGTCAAATTAAGACTATGAGACCTTAAGAATTGTATCAACCGGTCTTTCTGTATATGCAAAATGATATCCTTTCCGTAAATAAGTATATAATAATTTATTAGCCGAACTATTAATAGAAAGCATTGTATAACAGTGAAGTTTCACATCGATGCAGCATTTATGTTCCCGATTTAATGATATCTTCTCTGCGAGGGTTTAGATTCCAATACTGAATAATCTTTTATATGGACTTGATCTCATGAAGACGTTATTGAATCTAATTTGATTTTCCTTACCTTCTTACAAGCGGATTAGTCCCTAGCTTATATTATTTACTGTTGCCACGACATTAATTCAGGATGTTTCTTCAATGTACATCAACGCCTCATTACATTTCAAACAGGCTGAAACCGCATAAGCTGACTTAAGCCTGCCTTTAAACCGATGTGGCCAAAGCAGTGGCTGTTTAAGAACAGACTCTCTCTCTCTCTCTCTCTCTCTCTCTCTCTCTCTCTCTCTCTCTCTCTATATATATATATATATATATATATATATAAATATATATATATATATAAATATATATATATATATATATATATATATATATATATATATATATATATATATATATATATATATATATATATATATATATATATATATATATATGCACATGTCATTTCATTTGTGGCGAAGCAGCTGAATGATAAATCTGAAACCCCTAGTTCTACATAAACTGATTATTTAAAGCTTTATAAAAGACACATTCTAATGGTAGACTAGAAGTACAGTCATTATGGGTCCCGAATTACACTTATTATATTTTCCATGACAAGAAACATGACCCTAGCTAGAACAACAGCCCGTCTTCGACCACACGTGGTTATATCTTCACTGTGATTTATATCATTAATGTGGTGGTACACACACACACACACGCACGCACGCACGCACGCACACACACACACACACACACACACGCACACACACACACACACACGCACGCACACACACACACAGACGAAAAAAGCTAATTTACGATCGTTCAAACACGGTAGAAATGGTGTAATCATTGACTAACAGTGAAATGAAATATAATTCGCTGACACCTATGCTATGAAATATCACTCTTCCCTTTACGCAAAATTTAAATAACACATAATACATACTTTCAATAGGCTCTTTATGTTTGCATATAAAAAATATCTTTGGCATAATGGGGGCAAGTCCTGTCAGAGCACTCTGCGCCAGCCCAGTTCTGAATTATTGTATTGCATAGGAATGCCTCAGGAAGACAGACACGTGGAAGTTTGTAGAGTTGTGAGGTGTGTACGACACCTTTACGTAGAGCATCAGAGGGCTGATACGAGGTATATATAGGGACCCTAATAACAGAAACTCGACGAGTCTGAACCTGAGGCAACAAACATCAACCAATACGCCATACATGCACAGTAGGAAGCGGATATCAAGTATATATAGGCATAATGGTTGAGTACCTTTAAATAGTGAAACAAGTTGGGGTTCCAAAGCTAAGATATGACTGCATGAAACTTGGCAATGGTCCAAACGAAGTCAAAGGAGCGCTATGACTATGGATGAGTGTGATGGTAATAAAGGCCGCCAATTTAAAGTAAATATAGGGATATATGTAGATAATAACGACTGAAAATGCATGCAATATGCATTATAGTATGATGTGAATAAAAGTAGAAATGTTAGAAGTACGTATGAGATAGCTATTTATGAACTTCCATGCCCATTAATAGATAATACAGGTAAGAAATAAATAGTAATTAACCTGACACACGCGAAAACCAATTAGTGAAGCACACGCTGTGATATATGTATATGTGCGAAGCTAATTTTGTTTGGGTGCAGCTGAATATATCTCTAATATGTATTAGAGGACCATCGATCTAAGGTTTGGATAAGATGTTCTGTAATACAATCTTTAACTGTCCTCACCTGGAAGAAGTGCGCATTATACCAAATTGTTACAAGACAAATCCATTAATAGCCATGCTCCTAACTGCACTTAATTAATTTAATGTCTGTATGGTTTTGACTGTGAGTTTCGTTCTTATTAATATGTTTATAGTCTTCGTGTTGCGAAAAAGAAAATTGTATACAAATAATGACATTGATATCTTTGATGATGTGGGTGGATGGGTAGATAACGTCATCTCTGGTGGTATACATTTATAATAACCAAACAAATACCGTCTTGTGTGCGTAGTGTGTATTCTGTTCTCGCCTTGATAATATTAGTTTTGGATATTTATATCTCAATGTAATTTTAAATAAGAAAAAATTGTAGCTTTCAAATTCCACAGACATAATATTCCGTTCTGCAACGAAATTTGGTAAAATTTCTCTTTGGTAAATCTGACTCGGCGAAGGGTCTTTGGACTTTTATCACCTCTCTAAGATATCAATTACTAACCTGTTGGACACAACAGAATCAAACCTTCTTGTTATGATTCAATATTTGTACTACCTTGTTGAAAGTATTTCAAGTTTAACCTCTCCCAAGGTATGCGTTTATGTGCCACATAATCCAGTTTTAACTGCTTAAGCTGCTTGTTCCCTTTTTTAGTGTCTTCCATACTGGATGGTTATCCTAAATGATATCTCAATTCTCCAATTATAAAGGTAAAATAAAGAAGGTCTATTTCTTCTGTCAAACTGACATTTACAATTTTGTGATATGCCTATGTAAATGCAAATATAACGATTCATTGAAAGTTAGGCCAATGTGTTTATTAGAGTTGACATTCCCAATAACCGTGTCATTCATTTTGAGTTATGTTGTTTCCTTGGAAATTTGTTTTTCTTGATACAGTCCTTGATTCGTTTTGCTTGAATTGAAAACAATTATCCATTCATTATCCGAGAACTTGTTTTTATGTAGATGGTCGTTCAAACCTTCTGTGACCAGGGCTGGGTTCTAACGATAATTTACAAGGATGTATCATTAGCAAATTGGTTTTGTTTTACTGGAATAAAATATTAGTTACAATATATATGTAAATTCAAAATAACATTGGTACAAGTAGAGATCACTTGGGTCACAACATTTCTGACATGCTGTTAGTCTGCAGTGAGACTCTCTACAACAAATATTTTGCGACGTTTTCGAGAGAAAAGTTTTAAAACTATTTCAAAGACCAATATAAGGTCCAGTGTTTCTTAGGATATTAATTTATCTTTGAACAAACTGTGTCCAACGCCTTATTAAAATTATTCCAGTTTATATGTCTTCGTAAACTTCGTTAGCCTATTTCAACGCTAGAAACACATTATTGATAATTAAATCCGTGAATCTGATAGACGTACATCTGCGTAAAGAACATATAAAATGTCCTAAATGATACATGTATTTACTGTTATGTAAATAGTTTTTAAATACATAATTTGATACATTTATCTTGCTGAGAATACTGATAGATTAAGCCAACCGTTATAGCCCTCCACAAAACGTAATTCTGGATAATTTGACGTCTAATATATCTGCAATTGACTTAATGTGAATTGTTATACACATGGATTGATTCGGATAATATTCATGGAAGGCCCATTCATAATGGCGAACTATAACTATTTTTATGCCGCCAGGCCTGAAAAAGCACAAAATTAGACGAACTGATTTTTTTTCGCTTCATTTGGTCGTTACATTGAAGTTACGAATAGGGCGCTCAAGACCCTTCGGCGTGACTGACTGTATTATAGGATTATTGATTATTGTATGCTGATTTCAGCAAGAAGGTACACGTGTTCTGTAAATTCGAGTGAGGCAAAAACATTATACGTCCCATTTTGATATATTACATTAAGAACATTGTAAAATCGAATGCTTCCAAAGTTATAATAAATTACGGAAATACAGACTATACATATTAAACATCGACATATACACAAAATCTTACTATTAATACAGATCAATACAATAATAAAAAAATATTGCATATGGGGTTGCTAGCAGAATACCAAATTATATACACCTTAAAGGCATGGAAACACAATCACAGATGTTTCTGTATGTGTTTACAAAATCAGACCTAAATGTCTAATGTCAAACCTCGGGATTCGACTGGCATTAACGGACCTGCAGCCTGTCAGCGAAGATTAATGAGTTTTGCGTTGTATGTGTCGCAGCAATACATATTTACCAAATAGTAATTTAATTAGATGATCCGTGTTCTTTTTTAAAAATAATGTATTTTGATAAACATTCGCTTCAGGTTCTATTAGTAAGACTGAATGTTTAAAACATGGATACTCTGCTAAACTAAGACATCATTAGCATTAGGAATGGATTGTGCAAGGATATGAAATATATAGTTCAATTGAGATTGAGTTCAAAATGGCTAAGAAAGTGGCACAAATCAGAAGGATAATGAGACCAATTGGTTTAGGATTCAAATAATATCGCTACAGATTTGTGACATAATTGTAAAACACAATTGTTGCATTTACGGACGTTAAATTGCGATTAGGACATAATATCTTGTAATCAGTAAATAATAACTCTTATCTGTGAGATACTAACTAGAAGATTCGGAAATCTAAGTACTAATTACAAGGTACTTACTGAAAATTAAGTCTAAATTACGAGATAAACACTGATGTCGACATGGCAAAAACAGATTTCGATAGAACCTAGATATGAAGCATCAAAGCGCATTTTTTGCAGCGCTTTGTAGTGACTTCCTCTGTTGTACGTTTAGGCCTCTCTCCGTTTGCTGTTTTTCGGTTAAGTATGTGTCTATCGGGCCCTCGCTTGCTATTATTATTATTATTATTATTATTAGTAGTAGTAGTAGTAGTAGTAGTAGTAGTTTTAGGAGGACGAAGAGGACGATGAGGCGAAATATATTAGTCATGTTTTCCCACTTTACTGTGTGATGTGTTCAGTCTAGATATATAAATACATTAGAACATTCACTAAGCTATTATTATTATTATCATTATCATCATTCCTGATATATACAAACTATAGTGGTATCTGTGGTATTGTATTTCGTCTCAAGATCAAATTACTTCCTGTGTATCTGATCGCAAAGACTTTCCCAAGTATTCATGTTCTCGGCTGTGACGCTTTGTACATTTATTAGCTCCCTTGGTTTGCATAATTTCTAAATGTAAAAACCCCTCTTCATTATTTGGTCAGATCGCTATACTATTTACAATTTAGTTTAGGTGCTGTATTGTGAGGGTTCCATTATTTTTCTATGCATACAATACGACGTTTTGCATTTTTTCGGTTGAATTACAGAGTTGATTTCAATATCAATGTAGTAGATCGGCAAATATAGTTGAAACAAATTGTTTTACACGTTGTGTCAACACGTTCACATTTAAAGTTCCATTTCGTATGTCAAGTTGTGACAGCCAATATATTGAATTACACAGCAGCGGTGTAAACTTCTATTTCCAATATTGGGCTTTTATATCTTGAGGTACAAAGCGGTAGTTAAAATGTCAATGTTGTATGTCTAGAATTACAATATCACACGTTCAATCGAATTCATTGTGATACAAAGTTTATTCATTTGTCGTATTTATTTATGTATTTACCTGTTAAATCAAATGGCGGTCGTTGAAAGTTATATTTCCTATGTCGAGGTTTTATATGTAATATGTTTACTGATAGAGCGGTAGTTAAAAGTTTCATTTCCTATGTTTTTTGGGAATTCATATTGCACATGTTGAACCAAATTGTTTGTAGTTTAAGGATACATTTTTCTTTTTTGCCAGTCAACGTTAAGATAACACGAGAGTTGTGTGCATTAAAAATATGATATTCCAAATTTGTTTCATTTTATATAATAAGAACTTACGTAAATATTGCAACACCTAAGAAAACCGAAATACTGCCATCTTCCTTGAGTATTAAGCAACGAAGACGAATTCCATTGATTCAAAAATGTTGACGCTTCAGGCTGACATAAGATTAAAGTTTCTTCCTTCATGTCCTTGAATATTTGATTTGTCGTCTCCAAAATATAAAGAACCAATGTTTTGTTTTGCAATGTTTCAAAAACAACAAAGTTTGGAACAGAGTGATTTTGTATTCCATTAAAAGAGGGAAAAGATAAGCCCGTAGAGGTCCATATAGAAAATTACTAGGCCCGTCGGATGGGTGGCTTTTATTAATCAAGTAAGAATGCAATGTGAAAATCAATTAGGTCCGTGGGTGGTTGTGGCTGGCATTAATCAAGTATGAAAGAAATGTGAAATTTACTAGGCCTGTGTTGTGTTTGCAATTTCTCTGCGCACAATTCTAGTGCACTGATTTGCTTGTTGGAACTTTGCAACAGTCCTGCACTTAGCCATATCCAAACACCAATTTTGATATTTGTAATGCATATACTGCTTGATAAACTTAACTAAACACAAATATAATTTATGCCATGTAGGATGAAACTGTGGAATGGGGCTTAACACATCTTCTCAAAAGAAAAATGTAACAGTAGAGCTATAACTGCCGCCTTCGTTAAACTGACTGTTTTATATTGCTTCCACAAACAAACTTTACGCGAATTACTGAACGAAACCTAATACTACAGTGCCCAATATAAAGATGATGTTTGTATCCCTCACCTAGATGAATCTATATAAAATGTTGTATAGCTGTGGGACTAATAATGCGAGAGGAAAACTAAACAAAACATTAAAGGAGCTGGTCATTATAATGATTTCGGGTAACATTGAACATTTATGCATATAATATGACCCATTGGATACCTTGTTTAGGCTGGTTAGTGTTGCAAGCATTTATTTCGCTCAGATCTTGATCAGACTTCATTACAAAATACACGTTAATGCAAGCAGCAAGACAAAATATGATCAAAATTGCTAGTGTGCCCACAAAACAACTTCTTCCATATAAATACGAATTTGCAGACACAGGAAATGTAACTTTCAACTACCGCTGTCTAAATCGACATCTTCAATCGACGCACGTAGTATAGGATATGGAATTGTCAATCTCTGTTCTTTAGACCGACAGATAATATTGACACACTCGACATAGTGTATGGACCTTTCAACCAGGACTATCTAACAAATACAACTGACATACCCGTCAGATAAAAAAAAAACCATGTACAACCACTGCTGTATAACGTAACAGGTACAATTTACATACTCGTCTCATGAAATGGAACAAACATCTTGATTCAACGTGTGAAATTTGAATTCTCAACTTACAAGTCTGAAACTTCGAACACTGTTGGGTATTTCATGAAATATAATATAAACGCTTCACCAACTGAAATGTTCAATCACACTCTGTAATTAGTCAAATCACTTGCAATATGACTTTCATTGCCAACAATGACCTAAAGATACATGTTAGTTCGTCATGCCTTTTTCTGGCCTAACACATCTGCAAAGTTAATTTAAAATAACAAATCCACAACAAAATCGATATCAGTGACCTTCATGCAAAATAAATATTGGACAAAAATGTTTGCTAATAAACGTATGACCTAGTCCAAATCAGATATCTGATTTTTGAAACTTTAAGAAATCAGTTAGTGTTTGTTAACGATATATTTTTATTAAGTACTTTTGAGATTAAAATATATTTGATGAGTTAAAAGAGAACTAAAAAGCATCTAACAAGCATCACGAGCCTTAACATCTGTATTTGAAGGTGTGGCATGGATAAATGAGAGTATTTGCATATACAAAGCAACATGTACGCAAGCTTTCGATATTACTTAAATTGTGTCCAACAAGCTCTTGAAATCAACTTAAGGGATCAGAATGATATTTATAATTTGATATGTCTCCGTATTTCAGTAAAACAAGAAACGATGCAAGAAGAAAAGACGCGTGAATGTTAGTAGCCATTCTGAAAATGTATTTCCATATATATTTTCATATCATGTTGTAAATGCGTAAACAAATACTGCCAATATTTACTAGTGCTTACATCATGTGATTTACATCCTTCTGTAATTGTTTCTCAAACCCTGTCTAGGTGACGTGGCTTTTACACTGGCTAAAATGAAATATTATGTTTGAAATTTCACTATGTAATATGGTGAACCAGATGTGATGAACGTTGCTTTTGAAAATTAAATTTGCATCGAGGGTCTGTTCATAAGTTGTGAATGTTGCCTGATGTTCGGCCCAAGTGTCGATATTTACACAAGTGCATAGAGATGCACGACATTGCTATAAAAGGGTAGATTTGTAACAATGTTAAATTTCTTGATTTTATTATTGGCATGGCCAAGCTGCTTTTTCTAATCAAGTTTATTTCATTTCGTCCATATATACCGTCGAGCTGCGTTTTGGTTTCTGCTAAACAGCGTGCAAGCCGTTATCTATAAGGAAAGTCTGTAGAGAAGATGAATAAGAGTCTAGTGTCAATATTGAATAGGTTGCACTGGTATATATTTGTTTATAATAGGCTACAATAGTGTGTGTGTGTTTGTGTGTGTGTTTGTGTGTGTGTTTATTATTGTCGACATGTTATAAGGACATATAAGGACATATAAAGTTTGATTGCTGACCCTCACTGGGATACAGTTTGAAATCATCTAAAGAAATGACCCCCTGTGTCCTGTGTTATCATATGTTATACTTATATAAAACAAGTTATTGTTTAAAGGAATGTATCAGCCAATAATAGGTAATACCCAGCTTAAGTACAGTGATGGTATAGTATACGTTGAGCCAACATTAGTATTCCACGTAAGCCATATACGAGAAGGTTAAACACTGCCAGTACCTTTGCAACTGCATCGAAATATCGCAGGAATGCAAATGTTTGATGATGTAGCGGTAATGTTTGGCCCTTAGAGGATATTACTTACTCTTGTGTTGTCATGTTTTACACTCGTATTTGACCCGTTGCAACGGTGTTCATATACAATATCCTGATTTACTGTTGCAAAAGTGATGTTATTTTCTGCAATGCCAAGATTACAGCTGCGAAGATGAAATAATGTCTTTCCAACATCAAAATACAAATATTGATACCTTTGGATTAGTAATTGTCTTCTTGCATCGGTAGAAATGACAGTAACATAATTAAGCATTTTAAAGCAAAATGAATATTATTTCTATTACATTTCTACACGTCTTGAAATGCTAACGGTTGTTTTGATCATGGTCGTATTTTATATACATAAAATTTTTCTGAGATGGCCTCAAGTAAAGGTATTGTCCTTGTAAAAGAAATTGAAAAATATCTCACAAAAACCAAACCACTTTCCAAATGTTTGGAAAAAGGAATAAAAATAAAATCTTACTATAAAATTGTATTCTAACATACCGAGTTGACAATAACATATATATTTCGTGAAATGATGATATAATCATCCAAGATTTTGCAGTGTTAGAATTTAAAGAAAAAAGACGCTATCTGTTTAAGCAAATTTCAGATTAGAATATTACTATAGTTCTCACTGGAAATTATAAGTCCTTAATTATTAAATATTGCTGGATACCATAAATATAATTATTGATTTATATTCCGAATGCAAAGTATGTTTTGCCTATCAATAAAATAATCGTGTCTATCCGTACATCTTGACAGTGTTTACTGTTTGAAAGACACAGCTTTTAGTACGAAAGTTGTCTATATTTGATTTCACTATATGTTATAAGTACGGATGTATCGATTATACCAGACAATATTTAAATATAATATCGATTTTCTCATCTTTCTTCCAAAAGTAATCAGAGTTTTCGCATAATACGTTTTCCTTTTTTCACATTATATAAAAGAACTTGAGCCAAACATTGAATAAATGGTATGGACTACCAAAAGCCGTCCATGTTTCTCGACTCATTTTTCTGTGGCAGAAGATTTGTTGATACTAAGCGAATGGTTTACGGAGAAATGGCGTCAAGCTATTACGGGTAAACACTTCCTACATTTGGTTTAGAAATTAGACTCCATCTATCGCTGACCCTTGCTGTTCTACACAGGGTATTGGGACCATCACATTTCATCGTTTCAATATAATCCTGTATAAGCATTACTTTTCAATGTTACATTATTTATGTAATATATAGATTAATAGCACATACGTTGCATGACATTATATACTTACACTTAACGATATTTGAAAATGATGCTGTCCCGTCTTCTCATCAAATGAAGTCTTGAAAAAGCGATCGATTTTTCTTTTAAACATATTCTTGATCGAGGGAAACAATGAAAAATGTTCTCTTTTACCGCATGAGATGTTAAGGGTGTAACTGGATATTAATACTGACTGGTGCAAGTTTAGCTGCCAACCAAGAATGGAATCTTCAACATTTTAAGAAAATAATGTATCTCGGTCTTTTAGGTCGACCGTAATTAATGAGTCAATGATTGAGAGCAAATAGTATCAGGTATTTGAAGCTAGGCTGAAGGTAAAGATTTAGAGAAATAATATTTATCTCTAATGCACAGGTACAGCGAAAGAATCCTTTATCAGCAAAAATTAAAATGTGACATAATAAATTACTTATCAAATTAATATTTATATATCCCTACAAGGCTATTAACTGTTCATCAAGACATTCATTTTTCCATAAATAAAGGACAATATGCAATATGTTCATCTCATCTTTTATCATACAAAGTTGATTTGGTAGACATTCTAATGGGTTATTAGGTGCTTTTGTCCTGACGGAATCATGTATAAACTTTACATTGCTGTCCTCGAATTGTATGAGCATTTACAGCCTTAATTCAATAAGAAGACCGGAGAACATCTTTTTTGACACGTATTAATCTGGATGAAGCTCACCTACTTGATGCATTTTCGCCTACGTTTGATATAAATTCCTCATTAGCGAAACTATAACTTTGTCTCGATAGATTTGTCGGAAGCATCATATTCCGTTTGCAGAGTGCTTTAAAATCAGTGGAATGTAACTGATATTTTTCGATAGTCGCGGCTAAGTTCACTGTCGTGCATACGTTAGCAAGAAACGCAGCGGCGACTTTCAGGTATAATTTTAAGCTTTGATACTATTTAGAAACCACGAAGATGGCATATTTAATGTCGCATGACAAGAACGGCTATAATCTAGCACCTTTTAAATATAGTGTATGTGAGTGTAATTTAGATTTTAGTTTTTATATAAAGTCGCATAGCCTAATTCTATAGATTTTTATAGTATGTAGTAGATGGCCATAGCAACACATCTAAGGTGATAACTATATCGATAACTATTATATTTGGAAGATCCACTTTGCATTCCCTATTTTTTTTGTTTTTGAGCAAATGATTTGATCAATAACATGAGAATATTATTATTGACCAGGAGTTAAGTCAAGCAAAATCAATCATTGAAGTATTATGTTGAACTTATTCACACCAGCACAAACCGTGTACAGTAATAACGATGACTTATTTAAATTGATTGTTTCCCTTGGCAAAGTGCAGCATAAAAGATTCATTTTAAGTACGAAGAACACAGTGTATTCTAGATATAACTGTCATTCTGAGACCATGTTTGGTAGACCGTTCTTTGACTATGTTTTTTAGACCGTTCTTTGACTATGTTTGGTAGACCGTTCTTTGACCATGTTTGGTAGATCGTTCTTTGACTATCTTTTGTGGTATATATCAAACAAAACATTTTCTTTTCTGTATTTGATGAGAATGTGAGCGTAGTGCTAATGCTGACAAAGCCATTTACAACTTAACAATCGGTTGTGTGTTCTTGTTGTACGGTTTAACGCCATTTTTCCGCACACGATAGGCTATGCATGGCGGCCAGTATTAAGGGTGGAGGAAGGAACAAGGAAACACCCCAGAAAGATCCACCCACCCACGAGAAGCTACTGGCAAGCTTTCGCACTTACCCACATTATCTGTATCTGAGACTGGAACCCACGCAGACAGGTGAGATGCCAGTGATCTGTAACTGAAAGAGTTTTAGACCACTCGGCCATTCAGAGACCCAGATTTTATGTAAATAGCTATGCGTTTTATTGAGTATATTGCAGTTTGTGCTTCACGTTTATTTTACTTCCAAACTCTTTGTGATCCCATAGTTTATTGTAGAGTGTTCTAATGGTGCGGAAGGGATGCCTTATTTAGGGAAACATATCGTGATTTGACAATACAGAGACAACAATAAAAATTTTCATTCAATACTAAAGTTAAATTATTCTTTTCAAACTGATGTTTCTTAAGAGAAGCTTTCATCGTACATGATTGCATATTTGTTCATCACGTTGGCCATAGATGAAGTGAATAATTAATGCGTACGCAGTGTTCTAATGCTGCATAGATTATACTCTAAGTCTTGTGAAGGTCAGCCAATCAAAATACGATTTTAAATTATGTATTGATTCTATTGGCGGTCTTAGTAAAATGATTGTTTATTGTCATCATTTTGGTCTTTTTGTAGCTTTTTGGGTAAGGATGGATTATTCAGTTTGTACTTCTTTTCATCTGTGCTTGTGTCTAGCTTTTGTAAAGACATTTTAGTCATGGCATAAATAAAATAAAATGTCTTTATCTTTTTTAAAATGTCATCGTTTCTTTGTCTGACTTTCCACTAGACAACATAAATCACATTGTATTTGCTTTTTATTGACTAATGTGGGTAGTAAACTTGGGTTGTAAAAGAACTCCGTGTAAATAGTTCTTGGCTTTCTTCTCCCTTTTTACTGATCTTTCGGTTTTAAGTAAGATGTAAACAGCGTGGAACTATGCGACGGTCAAACAAACAAGCTGCAACAGTGTTTCTTGATATGCCTAATGTTTAAATGGATTTCAGAATACTCTAGGTTGCATAATGAATAGATCAAGATAAATTCAGAGGTTTACTCCAAAACCTTATGGGGTGCAGATAACCAAATGCTTGCACTAAAATATTAGGTTTTATCATGTGAATTCAAAACTGTAGTGTGTAGTGGGCTATTACAAGCAAATGAATAATCTGAAAATATGAGAACCTAATTCTAGAATTATATGAATAACACATTTATTCTTAAAAGCTACCTACGTTTGCAAGGAAGGCAACTGCCGAGAAATCGGAAAATAAAACTCGTTTATTAATTCTAATAGTTCTCTAAAATAGCGAACGCACATTTCCTTAGCCATTATCTCAATAAGGTAATCAATTTGATATGTTCTCAGGTAGCTAGTATTACGTAACATATATATCCATTTAATTATTTTGTCATCTTGCTAATATCAAGTATGATATAAAAAACTGATAGGATGTTTAAAGACTTGTAAACTTTCATTCCGGCATTGCACGTTAAAATTATTACTATTTCATGCAAATGAATAGGAGTATTAATTTACAACTTCGACTCACACTATGTTCTTTCACGCAAATGTTAACAACAATTAATCTAACGTTAGTTTCACAGCCAACTAGGTACGCTGTGAAAGCGGCATAATTGTACTTAAATTGATCTGAATCTTTGACTAACATTAAAAGCCTAGAGCGTTTTCGTATTAATTTAGAGAAAATGATTGCCTACGTTCAGTTGTCAATCAAGCTTGAAAGTAAATCGTTCGCTGATTCAACGCTGGCGATTTTGTTTTCTTCTCTTTAATAAGACGATGGAACATTATAGAAGACATTGCTATGTTAAATCCATGAGTATTCCTGTGAATAATGGTTTACATATTGTTCAATTTGTGATTTCATGGTTTACGGAACCAAACGCAGTTCACTGAAAGTGAAATCCTTTAAAAGTAAATCAAAGTGTGATGGTGTTTCGAAGACTTACTTAGCTCATTTTATTCTCGTTACGGTTGTATTGCAATACGAAGACACGGTCATAAAACAACCACGTGTGACGTTTATATTGCAGTACTGGTAACAGAAGACATGTGAGTTCACGAATTTGCATTCTACCTATGGCAATGATCGTACATGAATCATCATGTTGACCACCTAATTGTTTTTATCACGATGTAAATGTCACAAGTGAAACTATACATTGTCATCAATACAGTCTTTACGAAAGATTTTAAGGAAAAACTAATAGCAATGCTTTCCAGACATTGAAAGATTTTCTTTCTTCTAAGATAATATTTCAACCCTTATATCGATGCAATCTTTGCCTGTTCACTGCCTTCAATTCACCAACTGTAGACAACATCCAAAACTTAACGTCTTTCTTTCGTGGCTGATATACATTTACAGTTGGTTGTGAATTAAAAAATGGTATGTGATGCAGCACAATAACAAACAACTTCGAACAAAGCGGCAGATTCGTTATCAATGCCTTTAACACAATGTATTTCTACGCTGTTGACTTTTTCTTAAGATTAAAAATGTTCTTAGTATGCTTGAAGACGAAGTAATGACTTTGATGAACTAGATAAACTTATACCCTTTGTCACAATGCGCTAATATGCGGAACTCATTAAAACCATGTTTTTCGAAACCTTCTGAAACAATTTATAATTGATGACTTCTATGTTAACCAAGCAAATGTGGAGATAAATACATTTCTTGAACGTACTTGTCGCATTAGAAGTATATCATAGGGTATAATTAAACGGTATGAGAATAAGCAATGTACATGAGCAACAGATCACATTAATTAAAATAATATATTTATACAGTGGTTTCGTAGTGCAGGATTGGAAGTATCTTGTGAATATGAATTAAAAAAATGTGGAGAATTTTGTACGTGCAGTGACGGATCTCAAGGAGGAGAACATAACTTGGTTGAACACAATATAAACCTCATTATAGCGATAATGTCTCGATTAAATGTACCTGGGTCATCACTCGTTGTCGATAGTTCTTGTGTTTGTTCGGAGCCCCATCTATAATTTAGAAATGAAGGATTAATCCAGTCAGCCTACCTGCGTAGTAAGGTTTAAATCCGTACGTTTGAGTAATTTATACTGGTCAATGCCAGACTGTATAAAACGAAGTAAAATCCTACGTTAAGAATACAAATACAAAATAAGCTGTGATTGTTGTGGAAGCATCCATGTAAGAATTTAATTAAGTTATTCGGAATTATCTTAGTACCAATGAGAGTTTTTGTACCTGACCGACGCGATCCATAACCGCTCCTTAATACCATTCATTTCTGAGAGTTTGAATGTTTCCTTCTGTCAAGACTGGTCACTCCAAACAAATTAAGATAATTGAGGGTTGGAAACAGCATAGCAAAAACAATATATTGTGACAAGCGTATGAGCTATGAAGAGCGTAAATATGCGATGTACAGCAATACATTTATTTGGGGATTGTAACCAATTTCTGGCGATGTAAATATTACTCAAGTATATGTGTGCGCAATAATTTACAGAAATATTATACTTATTCTTTGCCGGACCACCTTGATAATGTCTACAATTGTAGTGAGGTTAACATTGGCTGAGACTGTGTGGACGAAAATGTTCTTCGATACATTCTCAACTTTTGTTTAATGAATCAATATCCTAGGTTGTCAGAGTGGCAGTTATCGGCATAAATTCAATTATTATCAGCATGATTAATCTCATTGTGTGGAATGCATGACACGACGTCAGAAGGAACACCTAGACTGCACGTGTATTCCTTGGTTGTATTTATCCAACGCATCTACTAATTAAACAAGTCTTGAAATGCCTCGATATATACCTAGGAAAACCGAACTTATATTAGAGAACAACATTTCAATTCTTTGAGGGAATGACGACATTTTGTTTATCAAGTTTCTGCCATCATTGAGTTAGAAAAATATATTGCAAAGATTTTAAATAACACCATCTAATATCCATTATTTTGTTTGGAGGACATTGATTAGCATGGGATGCAAGGAAATTATATAGTGCCTTTCATTAACTGTTGTATAAGTTGTTGAATGAAAACCGTAACAAACTTTATATATATATATATATATATATATATATATATATATATATATATATATATATATATATATATATATATAACAAGCTGTAAATCGCTTTGTGCTGACCAGAGTGAGTGTTTGAATTAGAATGGGAAGTGTTGGACAGCCTACAGATTACATAGTACACTACATACATTTTCCACTGGGAAACTATGAGTGCAATGCTAAATTAAGGGCAAGAAAAGTATAAGAGAGGACCTGTCAAACTAAAACACAATGACTCATGAAACGAGAAAAAGGTGGTGGACTGGATAAGTCTTGTACAATTCAAACATATAGCAACTGTTTTCTTGAAAATCTTATGAGGATTCATAGTCTTGGAAGGAATACTTAACACGTTATCACACGCTGGGAAAAAACTGAAATCTATGATATTTGTTTCTTTTTCGTCTATGTTAAACATTTTGTAAAAAGATGAAGGTTTTCCGAATATCTATTTTTTTAACACTAATCCGTTGGGCTGCCATATTAGCATTCTTGACACATGATTGACATAACATTAAGGGAATATAAATATGATTAGTTTTAATATTCAAAGCTAATTTGTGACAAAATACGTCTATTTTGTTAAACAATTTAGTACTTTTTGTATCAAATATGAAAACATGCTATAATATTTTTTTAATTAAATGTTTTTAAAAATGGCTCATTTTCTATATTCCATGCTGACAAAAGCTACACTTAAATGAAAATAATTCGACGGTAAGTATCACCGGAAATAAGTACCGCAGTAAAACAGTATACCGATTCTAATGCGCACTGAAATTAATAGATTACATATTGGCTATAATTGCTATTATTAGCAAAATACTTCATATATGTACGTTTGCATTTGTGGTTTGGTGCATTTGTTTACGGAGACGAAGACACAAAATCGTTATGATTCCCATGTATAATAATTAGAAACTGTAGGTACGAAAACATGTATCTCGAGGGAAATAACTTTAACCTCCATATTTAAAGAATGACATTTCCACAATCACACAGTGTTATGGTATTCAGTACACTAATGTTATTTCAAGAACTATTGATAATGTGTTGGTCTGATATGTATTGATCAGCACAATGTATCAAATGGTTTGTATGCCAACGACACCCTAGAACTGTAACAGCTAGGCAATTATGTCATTTTTAAGGAATATGGCGTGAACAAGTTAGTACCTGTGGCTCTATACAGTTTGAAATTTCATATTTTATTAGCGCACCAATCTAGTTTCAGCTTCAATCCATAACAATTTCATGATTATAGGTTTGAAGTTTCGTATTGTATTAATGTAGGCCATCCTTATTGGATAATGTTGCAGACAAAGGTTGTGTAAATACATTCTTCCAATCTGTATCAGTCACGCCGAGAACAAGGAAGGAACTTACAATTTCCTTCGAGATGATAAACGATAGCCATCTGACTCAAGTTTCTTTTTCAGTATGGCTGTGAAACCAGTTTTAATATTAATATCTCTTCATTACGATAGTTTATTATACAAAAGTTACAGTAGTAAATTAGAGACTTTACACAAATGAAAAAATTGTATAACAATGATTGCAATATCCCTATTGAAATGTCCTTTTATCCATCAATTATTGAATCAATCAATATAATCAATAAATAAATCACGGTACAAGCAGATAAACTATTTGACACAAATATCAACAACTTAAGTACGTAGATTCCACATAGGTAGATCCTGTCTTATACCACCTATATACTTTGCACTGACTCTCCTTATTAAACTAGTAAGGTTAGTCAAGCTATTAAAAAAAAGAAGAATAGTGAAATTGTTTTATCCTGATATTTATATCAAACCTTTTGCTAAGCATATCATCATTCCTGATACAGTAACTGGGTAGGATTGTATGCCATTCATCCAGTAATGGCTGATAATGCTTCTCTGCTCAGGATTTTATCCGTCAAGTGGAGACCTGTTATTTTTTGTATTAGCCTTTGCTGGGCACATTTATATCTTTTTAGCGATAAATATACACTAATTATTTGTCTGTGCTATTTATAAAACCATTGCATAAGAACGAAGTTTAACTTCAATGCAAATTGTCTTTTCCGGATTGAATGACGCTGGATGACGATTGAATGACCCTGGATGCGTGTTTATATTCTAATACTGAATAATATCTTTTATCGACTTGATCTGATTAGGAAGTTGCTAAATCGAATTTAATTTTCCTTACTTTCCTTCTAGCAGATTAGTTCCTAGGTTATATCATTTGTTATTTCCCCGACATTAATGTAGGATGTTTCTTCAATGCAGATCAATGCCACATTACATTTCAAATAGGCTGAAACCACAAAAGCTGCCTTTAAACAGCCGCGGAGACAGGAGTGACCGCTTAAGACTATTTCTGTCTTTCTCCGTCTCAATCAGTCCGTATTTTTCTCTCTCTCTCTCTCTCTCTCTCTCTCTCTCTCTCTCTCTTTCTCTCTCTCCTGTTTTTGCTGACTCTACCGCATTTTCTAGAAATTGTTACATCAGACAATAGTATGCACACAAATGTCAAACAATTACAATTACGTGTTGAGGCAAACTATGAAAGGAACTCGCGAACCTAAAGAAGTGAGGTGAAACTTGCACACAACATATGCAATGGAAAAAGTCTAAACTGTATTATATTAGTATCATTTCAAACGGGATGATATAAATATTCCACAAGTTTATCTAGAGAAAGTCATCACTGTGTATATAAAGGCGAAGAGGTTTGCTTACTGGTTTGGTCTTTATATACATGTAGTCACAGGTAACGTTATTGAACACTGAACATGTAGGAATACAGGTGCTACTTAACAGAAGTCAAACGTCAAAGAAAATAAATCCTAATGTTACCAGAAAAGGCGATTTACAAATTACATCATTTAAATAAGCAGTATAACCCATGAAAGCACAACCTCATTCAAAACAGCACTTTTTGACGAATTATATGAAAAGGCTTTATTAGAAACAACCATGTAGTTGTCATAAATTCGAAATTATTGATACACTAAATTGGAAAAAGAAATGTGGCAAATTCGTGAATAATAAGTACCAGCAAGGTTTGTCTGTCGTTGATAAGCAAGGATCGCTCTGATGTCATATTAATAATACCAAAGAACAATGTATTAGGGATAAAGTACTATCCCTATATGTATAAATGATTAAGTGATTAAGTAATCAAAGAAACACAAATGTACATATCTCTAATATTATTCTGAAAGACTAGTAACTTTTATAAATATCGATCAGCTAATAAGCTATTGGAACAAATTAAATTGGACTAATAAAATGATAACAAAAAACCGAAGCGAAAATAATTTCCCTCCAAATTGTTTTTTTTTTTGGTGATGACCAGTGGATGCAAACATTGCAGATATATAGGCGGATGAGTTGGAAACGATTGGTACACCTGTATACATTTATTTCGTGATACGTGTTTATTACAATGTATTTACGCTGCGTAAAATGATGTTTAAAACAAAAAGGTTAAAGATGTCTGAAAAAGGGAAAATACTAAATATTTCCCAACTTATTTTGACACAAATGCATCCCTATTGGTAAAGGATGGACAAGTGGGTGTGTGGGTGGATTGATGGATATATATATATATATATATATATATATATATATATATATATAAAGAATACATATCAAATCCCAGGTAGCAGTCCTTTCATGTGCATTTAATCCAGCAAGGGACCAGGCGTCAGGTATTGATTAATATAAAAGTAATAGACTGACAACGAGCAGTGCAACACTAGTACCTAACAATCCTGATTGTTTTTGGCTATTAATGAGTCTTTATCAAAGGCAAGTACAAAACATGGACAATATACACAAATAAGACAGAATAACGGTTATGCTTGCAAACCTTTACATAGCTGTTTCTACAGGAATTAAACTTTAAATTTATTATGTTTCATTTTATTTATTTCAGCTTGCTTGCGAATAATGGAAACTATTTTGTATTGTCCTAGTTATAAACCGATGAGGTATAACAAAACTCTGTTTTTCTTGTGTATATGTTTGTAAGCGCAAATTATGTACCAGCTATTATTATATTAGGAGTTATAGGCTATTAAACACATTTAGATAAATAGTGAAATATAGCTTGAAGTGTAGCAATAATTAGAGTTTTGACAAATATCTGAGATGCAATTATGTGCATATGGACCGTCTTGAATATTTCGTTAATTTGAACATATTGAAAGGGCGTACCTATTAAGGTATATATGTCATACTTAGCAGTATTATTAATGTTCTTGTTCTGATAGCAATATATGTTGTACTGTTTAAAAGAAAAGACTTGTTGGTTTCAGATTCATCACATTGTCATCTATTGCTAGACGGACAAATGTTTTTTGAAAAGATCGTCACATAAGAAATTGCAGCCAAGTCAAAATCGTGTTTGTGTATTGTTTGCTGTGTTATCGCCTTGATAATATTAGCTGGGGACTTCAATATTAATATTTTGGTGCGATTTAAAATATTTCCACAGAGATAATATTCAGTTCTGCAACGAACGTTGGTAAAACAGATATTTGGTATACATAGTCTTAGCGAAGGGTGTTTGGAAGTTTAACCCATCTCGAAGATGTCTATTCTTACCTTGCGCAATCAGAGAAAAGATACATTATTATTATCATTCTTTGTTTTTAAATCCTTGTTGAAATTATTTCACGTTTCAACTCTTCAAGACTATATATTTGGTGTTACCACACAAGCGTTTCTACCTGATTTAGCTGCTTTTTGTCGATTGTAATGTTTTTCATACTGGGTGGTAATTAAAATTATATATCCAAATTACAAAAAGTCTTATAAAGGTAAAATAAAGGAGATCTAGTGATTCTAGTGATTTTCTGTCAAACTGAGATTTCAATATTTCTATTATGACTATGTAAATGCAAATATAAACGTCAGTCACGGCACGCTGTTGATCTGAACTGCAACCTTCTACTACAAATTGTTTGCTCCCTGTTCGAGATATAAATTTCAAACATTTTCAAAGTCCGTTACAAATTCCAATATTTTTTAGCATATAAATTTATATTTGTCTCAACTTTGTGGATGGCCTTAATACTATCTACCACTACACGTTATTCGTAAACCGGTCTAAAGAAGATACTGTACATTCTAAAACATCTAATGGAGCTGAAACGTTTGGCGTAGAACCGGAATGAATTTAAGTAATTAATTAGACTGCTTTTTCAAACAGCATTTTTAAATGTTTTGCTTCAGCAGCTTAGTATTGAAATAGGTCTGTCGTTTGAAAAATGTTTGCTTCCACCTTTCCACGCTGCTGGAAAAGATGACAATTATGCAAATTATTAAATGTTTCTGATAAATGGTTTTGATAATATGCTAAATATCAACATTGAACGAATTGTTAACTATTTTGGACAAAACGTCGTGATAATATACTAGTTCTTTCTTAAAGTAATCTAGGGTCGATTTCAAGAAGACACACTGCCTTAGTAATGTTGAGGATAACATCTTGTACATCATTTATGATAATGTCATTATTATCAATGTTATGAAGTATTAGAAGGCATGAACGTTTATGTATCAAAGTTTTTCCTTTATCAAAACTAGAATGAAATATCGGATATCATCTATTAGAAATGGACACTCTACTTTTCTGTTTCTATTCACAAATGTGCTTTGTGTACGCCCAGTGACGTTTGCACTAGTATGAAATGCACGGCTGGTAGGTCTCCAAGTTTGTTCCTGCAGTCGAGCTTAATTCGAGCTATAGAGAAAGTATGACCCTCTTTGAAACCATGGAGGCGATTAGCGAAACTCTTTCTCCTATTGTTTGTCGATATTGTATTGAACAAGTATAGGGTCGTGAATTATTATTATATTTCAGCTTTATTCATGGCATATTAAGCAGGAGGGATTTTGCAGTTTGAGAACTTTTTAGAAAGCTTTCCGAGACAAATTGAGACAAAATATTAAATGCTTAGACTGTAGAAAGGCGCATTACTGGAAGTTGATCACATGAATAATGAATATAACTGATTACATAACATTGACTGAAGTTGTTTTTTCTTTACAAAAATTTTAAAATTGTTTTGTAGCTGCTCTGGCTGCTATCACATTGCATCAAACTTGTACTATATGGCTGTTAGAGTGACATCCGGGAAAAGTCTTTTTAAATATTATTTTCCTGAAATATATTTCTTACAAGTAACAAATTACTTTGATTTTGTTTTCTTGATCATAAAATTCCTTGAACACGCACTATCGTATGAAACACGAAACCCGGTGCGATGCAAACCAACAACCCTGCCATGTGTGGTGTATGGATTAACAGACATATAAACATTTTATATTAATACTGCATTATGTGATATAAATAAAACAACAATACTTGGAAAGAATACAGTTCATGGAATTTCCATAATCATAATGCTAATTGTATTAAGTAAGATTTAAAACATCGGTTGATTTAATTGATACAAACAAGTCATGAAATAAGGAATAAACTTCCAGGCAAGACAATCACTTTCATCTATGTCAGTTATGGTTTCCATACTTAGGTTTCCATATGAATCATATGTACATTGTCCTATTATACTAAGCAACCAATTATTACGGCATCCATACATATACATTGTACTATCCGATTCAGAAATATAGTTATTTCTCAGTTAGCCTGGGCCAATTCAGTCATCTGTCGCATGTACGTATGTAACAAAAACACGGCGATATTCGTAGATGTTAGACAAAAAACTGCCATTCATGTCTCTGTTGTTATATTTCATTTCATTCCCAGGTGGTGAAGATGCTGATTGTTGTCGTTTGCCTTTTCGTCCTATGTTGGTTGCCTCTGCAGATCTACACCTTCCTTGCCGAGTTCTACGAAGAAATAAATGCGTAGGTGTTAGTAGAAACATCGAATACTATCAGGGTTTGATTATTTGCAATGTATGTATGTATGTATGTATGTATGTATGTATGTATGTATGTATGTATGTATGTATGTATGTATGTATGTATGTATGTATGTATGTATGTATGTATGTACGGACGGACGGACGCATGCATGTATGTATGTATTTGTGCTTAGCACTCGTGCGTGTAATTGTGATGTCTGAGACCACGTTTCACAAAAATAGCGGTTACATATTTGCTTTATTGTGAATTCCGTACTAACAAAAACATCTTTTATTGACGTGATTGGCACGTAGATCCTGGAGACAATTTACTACGTGTCTGACAGGTAATGTAAACCTAATTGATCACTTGTCATTTATAACTTGCTATAGTAAGAGACAAATTGTTATTATATTCAGTACACCCAGTGGCTGACCATGTATAGTGTTCGGTTTGAGTATATGCGGCAGTCTAGAAATTTATACTGTTGTTAGGATTTTCTTCATCTTCATTGGAACATTTGCATCATTTGTAAACTGGAAATAAGGATATAGCATCTACAATTAACACAAAATAGTTGCTTAGCTTTTCAACAAATACTGAAATCCTTTGTGAATAATATCAGCTTAACCGCTTTAATTATTAATTCCATTTTACCCAAATGTTATGTTTTAAACGTTTCTTTATTTGTGAATAGTTCATAAGGGAAATATATAAATCTCCCACTATATATATATATATATATATATATATATATATATATATATATATATATATATATATATATATATATATATATATATATATATATATATATATATATATATATATATATATATATATATATATATAGGCATATTAAACGGCATATGTATATACCCAAATGTGATTTTCCCCAACGACGCAAGGGCAGATCTCCGCGTATACTGGAACTTGCTCAAGATACACAATATTGTTGATTAAGGTTAACATAAAACGGAGATATGATGGAAAATGTATTGTAGAAGGATACGTCTATGTTGAGTACAAACTTGGTACATAAATGTACAAAATAATTTTAAAATGTTACTGGCACCTAACATTACTATTGACATGTCGGGATATGTTATGTGACTCCTTAATTTCCAATTGAGCGTGACGCATGCATTCTGGACATTTCAATACATCAAATAATAATGTATCAACGATGAACGTTTTCGTCGGTATTTTAATATATATCACTCTCATTCAAGCATTCCCAGGTTTTCTGAGAAACGCTTTTGACGGGGCTTTACTGATACCGACCTTATTAGGATATTACGGACAATAAACTTAAAAGTATTACGGCTGGCAAACTGTGATAGGGGATGCTGGTAATAAGAAATTGTTATGGGGTATAACGATAGCAACCTATGATTGGATATTTCCGATAGCAACACTTGATCAAGTGTTCCTGGTAAAATCGTCGGCATCCGTCCGTCTTCGCTTCCGATTTGGGTGTCCTATCTGCACCTTCGCGAGTGGCTGAAGAGTCTAACCCTTGAGTGACAGTCTCTGTTACACTTGCTGCAGGTGTATGCTGATGCTTGCTGAGGATGTTTTTGGTTCGCCTTCCTCCTGACTCTCTTTGCAGCGAGGTTTGTGTTTCTCATCTCCTCAGCTTTTTGAGTGCCCTGTCTGACAGCAAAACACCACGCGGAGCGGTCGTCAGCACAGCTCTCCCAATTGTTTATGTTGATGTTGGCTGTCTTCATGTCCTTTTTGCAGACATCTTTGTAGCGCAGACGTGGCCTTCCAGTCGTTCGTGCACCTTCTACTAGCTCGGCGTACAGCAGATCCTTGGGTATGCGGCCTGCGTCCATTCTCCAAACATGACCTAGCCAGCGAAGGCGCCTCTCGCTGAGAATGGAGAACATGCTGTTCATGCCGGTGCATTTCAGGACCTCTGTGTTGGGAACTTTGTCCTGCCACTGGAAACACAGGTGGAAGCTGTTGAGTTTCCTCACGTGACTTGCGTAGGTGGTTCATGCCTCGCTGCTGTAAAGGAGTGTGCTTAGCACGCATGCCTGGTAGATGCGCAGTTTGGTCTTCTCATTGAGGTTGTGATTGTCCCAGACCCTCTGGTTCAGTCTCGCCATAACTGCTGATGCCTTGGCAATCCGGCCATTTCAATCAGTATCAACGGAGAGCGAGTTGGAGATGGTGGACCCAAGGTATGTGTAGTCCTCAACAACTTCCAGGTTGTACTCATCAATGGCGATGGTGGGAGAGGAGTCTGCGTCCTGCACCAGTACATTCGTCTTCTTCAAACTGATGGTCAGTCCGAACTCTTTGCAGGCGTGGGAGAGGCGGCATACTAGCTGCTGCAGTCCATTTTCCGTGTGTGATTTCAAGGCTGCATCGTCGGCGAAGAGCAATTCGCGGATGAGAATCTTTGTAACTTTAGTCTTTGCACGGAGACGGGCGATGTTAAACAGCTTTCCGTCAGTCTTGGTGTGTATATACACACCCTCGCTGCAGTCCTTGAAGGCGTACTGGAGGAGAATGGAAAAGAGAGTTGACGCAAGGACACAGCGTTGCTTCACTCCTCTGCTGACTGGGAAGTCCTCTGATGTTGCGCCGTTGAAGCACACTGTGCTGTGCATGTTCTCGTGGAACGATGTTATGATAGCGAGCAGTCTTGGGGGGGGGGAGCAGCCTATCTTCTTAAAGATCCCGAAGAGTCCGCTCCGGCTGACCAGGTCAAATGCCTTGGTCAGGTCTATGAAGGCAATGTAGAGGGGCATCTGCTGCTCACGACACTTCTCTTGCAGCTGTCGTAGTGAAAAGATCATGTCTACAGTTGACCTGCCTGCTCGGAAGCCACACTGGGACTTGGGGTAGACTCGGGATGCTAGGGTCTGCAAGCGCGCCAGGACGATACGGGCGAACGCCTTTCCAACAATACTGAGAACAGAGATGCCCCGGTAGTTGTTGTAGTCACTGCGGTCTCCTTTGTTCTTGTATAGAGTGACAATGTTTGCATCTCGCAAGTCCTGGGGGATGTGTCCTTGTCCCCAGCAGAGGCAGAGGAGTTCGTGCAGAGGCTGGATTAGTGCTGGTTTCCCTATCTTTAGGACTTCAGGCGGAATGCCGTCACTCCCAGGGGCCTTCCCACAAGCGAGGCAGTCGATGGCTTTGCTAAGCTCTTCCAAGGTGGGTGGTGTGTCTAGTTCCTCCAAGACTGGCAGGTCTGGGATGGCGTCTAGGGCGGTGTCCGTGACGACGTTTTGGGTTGCATACAGCTCAAGATAGTGCTCAAGCCAGCTCAGCAGCTGTTTACCCTGGTCTTTGATGACATCGCCAGTCTTGGACTTGAGTGGGGCGATCTTGGAGGTGGGTGGGCCTGTTGCCTTCTTGATATCCTCGTACATGCCCCTTGCATCCCCGGTTTCGGCAGCTATCTGTATACTGGTGCAGAGGTTCAGCCAGTAGGTGTTAGCGCAGTGACGGGCGGTCTGCTGGGCATTTTTCCTGGCAGTCCTGAGGGCCTGTAATGTACCAAGGCTAGGCGCAGCCAGGAGGGTTTTCCTTTTCGCCTCAGTCACGGGTTCCATCTCCTCCCAGCTGGCCTCATACCAGTCTGTTTTTTGTGCTCTTTCTTCCCATAGGCAGTAATGGCTGAGTTGTACACAGCGCCTTGCTGGCCACAAGGGAGTGGTCCGTGTCGCAGTTGGCACTGTGGTAGCTGCGGGTGAGAAGGATACTAGCTAGTTCCGCGCGCCTGGTGATGACTAGATCTAGCTGGTGCCAGTGGCGGAAACGTGGGTGTCGCCATGATACCTGGTGGATCTCCTTGCATTTGAAGAAGTGTTGGTCACATATAAGCTGTGAGTGCAGCACATCTCCAGCAGTCGCTGGCCATTCACGTTGATTTTGCCCCTTCCGGGTGGGCCGCGACAGGTGGGCCATGCCTCGTAGTTAGCTCCCACTCGCACATTGAAGTCTCCTAGTAGGTAGAGGCCCTTGGTACTGGGGATATTTGATATTGCTTGATCCAGAGCCTCGTAGAACAGGTCTTTTTCTTCTGGGTTTGAGTAGAGGGTTGGGGCATACACGCTGAAGATGTTGGCTGGGCCTGAGGATGTTGATAGCCGGAGGGCAGGGATCCTCTCAGTAACTGATGATGAAGGCTCAATGAAGGCGACGAGGGTGTTCTTTACAGCGAAGCCGATACCATGCTGCCTGGGTTCGTCTGATGGTTTTCCTTGCCAGAAGAAGTTGTAGTTGGCTTCACTGATGGTGCAGCTGACGGCCAGTCGGGTCTCATGAAGACAGGCAAGGTCGACATTCAGTCGGGAGAGTTCTCTGTCAATGACGGCAGTCTTCCGTGCGTCGTTGATCTTCTGCAGGTCAGTGGTGAGTCCAGGGCACAAGGTTATGATGTTCCAGCTTGCAAAACGAAGAGCTGGAGTCTTCTTGTTTCCTCTTTGTATCTTGCTTGGTGCAGAGTTTTTTGGCCTGCTTGTCGAGATGGTTCTCTAAGCTCCACGCACCCAGTGAAGCAGGCAGGCCATGGCGGGAAGCACATTATTGACTGGGGGCTGCCCAGCTTGAGGCGGGCGGTAGCTTCCAATGAGACATGGCGATCTCTCCCACCGTCGAAAGCAGCCCCTGGCGCCAAGTTCTACGCCAATCGAGCTATGGCTTATAACCGGTAGACTGCTGCTTCCCGTGTTGTGCCGACGCCTTAAGACGATGCTGGAGTGTCCGCTCCAGTGGAGCTATAAAGCCTGGGCAGTCTAGAATGGAGAATCAGCTGTTGCCCATGCAGCAGATCCCCCTCTCCACGCAGCTGGTGGACCCAAGGGAACGACAAATGTCGCTACAGCTTTGCACCAACGGCGTCGCAGGAGTTGCCGGAATGACGTTGAAGTCAACGTCAGACCGCCTTAGGGACTTCGTCTCCGGATTTTCTGTCGGGGTTTACTCTCTTAGCCTTCCCGTGAGTGGGTATATCCGCAAGGCAGCGGAGGTTTGGGATCAGAGTTTTCCTTCTCCTAGATGAGCTACCATCCAAGGTTTATGAGCCCTATCTACCCGAAGCGACTGGTTTTAAGGCGCCAGTGGCCGACTTCACCCCTTCTCCTGTCAGTGAAAACATGGTCCGCCGGACTTAGAAGCTAAGCCACTCGCGAAGGCCAGGAGCTGGATTTTTGTTGACAGAGGTGATCAGAGTCGCAAGCCATATGGGGCATTTTTGGAGTAGTGGGGAGCTTGTCTCCCACTCCCACCCCAGCAATGTCAACCTTGGACCACAGGTAAAATATTTGATGGGATATTGATGATAGTAACATTTGATGGAGGTATTACTGCTAATAATCTTTGATGGGGTATTTGTGGTAGCAACATTTGATAGGGTGTTAGCGTTAGCAAACGTTGATGTGCTATTAGTGATAGAAACCTGTGATGGTGATACTATGATAATACACGTTGCTGAGGTATTACTGAACGCAACTGGTGTATTGCTAATGGCAACCTTTGTGTTGCTTGGATTATTACGGATAATAAAAGTTGATTGGGTATTACTGATGGCAACCACTGATTAGGGCAACATCTGATTGTAACCTTTGATTGTGTAATAGTGATAGCTACATTTGATATTATGTTACTGATAACAACATTTGATTTGACGTTGCAGATGGTAACGTTTAATGGGGGTAGTGCTGATAATAAACGTTGATGTGATATCACTGTTATCTACAGTTAATGGATTCATTATGCAAACAAAAGTCTTTGATGTGAGTACTAGGAACACCCGTGGAAAGGGTAATCATTTATATCAACCGTTAACGGGTTACGTATTACTGATGGTAATTTATCATGGGTATGATCCTATAGCAACCGTTGATGTTTTTGTAAGCGACAATACATTTTGATTGGGTAATACCGTTATCAATCTGTGATGGGGTATTTCTGATTTCAACAATTTATTGGGCATTACTTACCAACCTTTGATGGGGTAGAACTGATAACGAACTTTGATCAGTATTATATATAGGAAACTGTGATGAGATATAAATGATAACATTGTTTGAATTGGATTGCTAGTATTGATAGCAGCCGTTGAATGGGTATTACTGATAGCAGCCGTTGATGGGGTATTACGTAGCACCCTTGATGGAATATTACGGATTGCAGCCGTTGATGAGGTATTACTGTACTGATAGCAGCCGTTGAATGGGTATAACTTAGCACTCTTTGATGGAGTAAGACTGATAGCTGCCGTTGAATGGATATTACTGATAGCAGCCGTTGATGGGGTATTGCCGTACTGATAGCAGCCGTTGATGGGGTATTACTGTATTGATAGCAGCCGTTGAATGGGTAATACTGATAGCAGGCGTTGATGGGGTATTACTGATAGCAGCCGTTGATCAGGTATTACTGTACTGATAGCAGCCGTTGATCGGGTATTACTGTACTGATAGGAGCCGTTGATGGGGTATTACTTGACACCCTTTGATGGGATATAACTGATATCAGCTGTTTATGGGGTATTTCTGATAGAAGCCGTTGATGGGATATTACTTAACAAACTTTGATTACTAATGATATCAGCCGTTGATGCTTTATTAATGATAAAACCTTTTATGAGATATTACTGAAAGCTCCCTTTATAGCGATTACTGGTAGCAACCTTTTATGTTATATTAATAATTAGAAAACTGTGATGGGGTATTACTGTTGGAAACATTTGATGAGATAGTATAGATGATTATGTTTAATGGAATAATATTTGAATGTAGATGAATTTTGTTTCTACAGTACATAAGTCTTTATATTTGTTTTAGATACAAGTATATCAACATCATCTGGTTTTGCTCCAACTGGCTGGCCATGAGTAATTCTTGTTATAACCCTTTTATCTATGGATTATTAAACGTAAGTATCAATTGATATTTTATTTCTGAATATATTCTCGCATTAAATTGCTAGACAACCATGAGATCTCTTTTTCATCTTCCAACATGAACGTTAATAAAACTGTCTATTCAACGTAACACAGAAAAGTTGGAATGTTTTGAATAAAAATATATATGCAAAGATGACATACCAGTTAGGATTTGTTCACAGGTTTCATTTAAACTGTAACGCAATTAAATTGTAATGCCACAAACTGCATTTACCGCAAACAAAAATGGAGGGTAAACGATTATCAATATGTAACGGTACAGGCGAAAATGTCAGTGTCACATGGAACTGGAGATAACAATAGTATTTTGTGGCGATATATGGACATAAATTCCACTTGCATGACAAAGAAAATTAACTTCCATGTGTGGCTATTTGGGTAACGTTGAGTAAATACTATTCTTGCCCCAAGTGCCATTTAAAAAATACAAATTATGACAAGGAGCACAATGGTTAATTAACATAGCGGCTTACATTGTTAAAAATTGTATGCTAAAAATGGTAAATGTATTGTTAAAATAGTAAACGGGCTCAACAAACACTTATACTAAATACACATAATGAGTATTGCGTATATCGGAAGTAATATATTAGGTCTCTTGCTTTTTGTATTAATCGACGTTGCTATGTTTTAAGCATTGCACATTAAATGCATTTTTTTTTTTTTTAGATGTATTCACCGTTTGTAAAACTGTCATTAGACAATGTTCTTAAATGTTGTTTTAATCATGGATAATTTTTATACTTTATATTACGAGTTGATGACTATGTCCAAAATTTTGATACCGTCACAGCACGTTTTATTTGCACATTTTAAACATTGTTTCAACAAGCGCGACTCATTGCAGTTTAAGCTTCCTCACCTCATGGCATTAGATTCATACTGCTGCAAACTCCCAAATATTCTGAGCACGTTGGCTCTGATGACTCAGTTTGTGCTAGTGTCACGTGCTTTACACTATTGATCACATTAGCCAGAATAACACGTGCGGAATATCGTGTTAAAGTACATCATTGGGATGATATTTGTAATTTTCAAGTTTATTCGATTGACTTTCATAATTGCTTTAAGAACCTATTTAGGGTTTGTCCTCTTACATAAGTTGCACGTTTATTTATATCACGGTATGAAGCACTCAGATGCGTCAAGATTCTATCGTTTACAGGAGAAGTTCAAACGAGAGTTCCGACTATTGTTTTCGATCTGTCCGTGCAAGGGATGTCCCAGAAAACCTGAAGTCATCAGACTCAACGACTTTTCGGATGACAGCGATGGAGGCAGGAGGTCAGTTCGAATACAGTCTGCAAGAAATGGACACCAATGTAAAAATGAATATATCTACAACAAGCCATTTTTTCACAAGCGAAATTTGAATTTTGACCTGCCATCTCAAACTACATTGATCTAATGAAACGTTAGGGCAGAATCTTGCATCGCGACATTTCATGAGTATTCTACTTAACGGTATCTCGTGACCAGTTTCTAAAACTATATTCGTCTCACGGAAGACGGGAGCAGTGATTACGATAACGCCATTTATTGTTACCTGACTCAAAGAACATGTTACGTTTGTGAAGGGAAAACTTAATGAAAGTAAACGCTTCTCGCAAATTCTATGATTACAAAAGTGGAGATGTAATTTTAGTCGTTTTGTATGTTGTAGAAAACAATAAAATATATGAGGATTCTAAACTGAATGAACCGCATGCACTCAGACTTCATTTCAACCAAAAATATGATGCGCCAGTCGTTTGTTCCACTGGTTGCTGATAACAAACTGCACATTACAAGATATACCCGCCTATTACGCCACGGCAGATCTTGGTCTGTACCATTTTGCAAATGGACTAGTCTCATAAGCGAGTAAATCAGTGATTTCAAAAGATTCAATCGAGGACAAAGTTTGTTATGTGGAAATTATTTCAAACATTTTGGGTACCTTTTATTAAAACAAAATAGATCTAGCATTTAAGAGCAAACATTTTCACAGCATACGGAAATGGAAAGATACTTGCAGATGTTCGAATCATCATTTTACCTGTAAGTTTTATTGGATGATGCATACAGGGGTTAGTCTTCACATATGATATGTTAGAATGCTTGGGGAATGGCAGGGTTATTCATAATACACCTAACAGTGTGAGAATGGAATGAATGCTTGCAGTACACAATATATATATATATATATATATATATATATATATATATATATATATATATATATATATATATATATATATATATATATATATATATATATATATATACTCCATTGTTTAGGATTATGCTCATGGGTTCGTAAAGCTTAAGATTCACTTTGATACAGGTGTAAATGTGCATAATTGCATCATTATCTTTGTTTCGTGCTCTATATCCATAGTCATCGTCACTTCGGTCTTATGAGGATGATGAGATCGTTATCGATGACTTTGTTAGAATACATTGTGATAAGAGTACGAAATATAGTAACATTACATTACCGGGGATGTAAAAGTATGATCTGTATATTGGTTGATCTACATCGTTTGGGGAAAAAGGTACAATACAAACAACACTCAGCATTGACAAATGAGAATGAGCAAGTCAGGTCTAGTGCTCGTATCCTCTGCTGTTGCAATGCTACAAAATTAATGTCTAGTCGTTCTGCTTGAATTGAAATAAAAATTGTTTCCTTATTAATTCATAAAACATTTACGGCATAACCAATGTAGATATATTATTTGTGCCTTGACTATATCAATACAATCTAATTGTTTGAGGTCAGTATGGTTAGTGCGTAACATCTATTGTACATATATGAGGGATTGTTTATCGGTTAGAGTTTCAAATTATTTGTGAGAATATAACCATGTGTAGATTTCGTTATTAGATACTTTTGTTTACTTTTCATAGTAAATGTCATTAGCATTATTTTCAAAGGAGTGTTATTTATGCAGGAAAGTCTTGAATTCATTGATATGGTTATGTTAGTGAAATTATATGTTTTGATGCATACAGCTGGATTGATCTTATCGGTAACCTTCATATATAAAATATATTTTTCTGTCATTTGGTTGATGACATGTTGTAAGTCATTTATGAGTGAGCGCAATATAAGCATTTAAATAAATAATAAATTGTTGTCATTACTATTCAAACGTACAGATCATTTTTCACAATTATCATCTCGCATCAGCTTACATTGTGTAAATCTTAAAAACATTATACATATTGCATATTCGCTAAACGTTTGTCAAGTTTAAAATATCTGAGACTTTCACGTATATGGTGACATGTGTTAAGTAAATGATAAAACTATCCAGGAAGTAAAAGAAAATGGTGTTTACGTTTTGTAAATGTTAAGCAAATACTAATTAATACACGCGGATACTGGCGTACTTTTTGGGCAATATCTTCAATCCTCATTTACTGTGAATCCCATTTACCAAAGGTCGGTCTTCCAAAACCCTAACACTATTCGTGTAACACTCTTTACATTTTGTAAAAGTATTACGCAACATTTACATTTAGAATATTACTTCATTTTTTAAACTACACATACATTTATTATGTTAGTTTACGTTTATCATCAAATATATTTGTTAACTTCTGCGATTTTTCTTTTAGACATATGACTATCTGACCAGGGGAAACTATTTGCAGAACTCAGTGAACCATCACATTGTTATATATATATATATATATATATATATATATATATATATATATATATATATATATATATATATATATATATATATATATATATATATATATATAATAGTCATCTATTTTTAAGCATGTCGTTTATATGTTCTGTCAATAGCTTCGAACCATGATAGTATTGTAACTGCACATATATTGCGAATACAAAAATTCATTTCTTAGTTATTGATGACTCGTTGTCGTGCTGATAGAAATAATAGAATCTTTATGTACTCAGTAATTAATTTCGTATGTTATTAATGTCTGAACATTGATAAATGTTTTCATTATGCACAGATGAAACTGTGGCGTTTTTCCTGTACGTATAAAGACATGTACTTGTTTAGCTTTACTGTAACTAAACTATTTCTAGTCAGTGCTATATTTGCTTCAATTGATCATAGCAACCCATCTAAGTATATATGTATTTAACTATCAATCATTTTATCTTCTATGTGTAATTTTCTTCCATCTTATCTGTTCTGGTGTGTGTGTGTGTGTTTGTGTGTGTGTATGTCTGTGTGTGAGGTACCCTTAGAAAAAAGTAAAAGAAGATATCGAAAGAAATAATTAAAGGAACAATCACTGTAATTTGAAAGAAATATAAAAATAAAACCAATTCCAAAATTACCTAAAAACAAATCTCATTTACTATTTATATTTATGTATGACCGAAATATATTTTAAATTTGTTATCATTAAGTCAATCAAACTATGGACAAAAGTAGCTATTTAACATTTTGTTGTTACTAAATTATTACTAAATGACCTTTAGACTATATAATAAAAGCATTATCATATGTAATATAGATCGAAATAACACATCCCCTCAAAATTTACAAATAAAGATCTATACAACAAAGCTTGCTTTTAATATATTATTCATATATATATATATATATATATATATATATATATATATATATATATATATATATATATATATATATATATATATATATGTATATATATATATATATATATATATATATATATATATATAATTAAAATGCCTGTGAATTAGTCTATAAATGGCATAGCATATATAAAAATATAAAGTCCAATAATGAATCTATACACGTGAAAGTACGTTTAATTCAGATTTTCTTTTTCCCTTGTGTGCTTGAGGTCATTGTTGTATTCCTGGAACAAAAATCTCCACCTCAATAATCAATAATCAATAATCAATAATCATTGGCTTTTGTTTTGTTTTCTAGTTTCTTAATTAATGCAAGGGTTTTGATCACTGCATACAGTAATCGGATACGAATATGAACTACCATACACTTTCTGCTGAAATCTAATGTCAAATCCAATCAGCACTTCCGATTGTCGAATACATGACGAAAATTCTTATTTAGAGCCATCTTTGTCAAGACTCTAATAACAACAAAAAGATGGGTATTTACCGGGAATTTCAATTTCAAGAGGATTAACATTTTGATCGAAAAAATGTATCAGTTACAGATTAATAAACCACAACCGTATCTCCGACTACATCATTGCTTATTTATAAATGAATGTCCTCAGTTAGTATAGAAGCCAGCGCTTCTACCGTCACTAATTATTGGACTCAGTGTGATGACAAATTATCAAATGAAGAGGAACATTAAGAAAACCTCACCTTATGAGGAACATTAAGAAAACCTCACCTTACAACTTTTACTAGAAGGAGACCTCCCAAGAAAAGATAATGTGCGTCGTAATACAAGATTATGAGAAAATCATAAAAACCTCACCATACTCTTTGAATATTAAACCTTTCACTTGAAGAAGACTTCCCAGAAAAAAGTAAAGTACTTGATAATACAAGGCCATGGGAAAATTCTGATAAGCCTAGCATTTTAATTTACATACCACAACCGTATCTCCGACTACATCATTGCTTATTTATAAATGAATGTCCTCAGTTAGTATAGAAGCCAGCGCTTCTACCGTCACTTATGATTGGACTAAGTGTGATGACAAATTATCAAATGAAGAGGAACATTAAGAAAACCTCACCTTATGAGGAACATTAAGAAAACCTCACCTTACAACTTTTACTAGAAGGAGACCTCCCCAGAAAAGATAATGTGCGTCGTAATACAAGATTATGAGAAAATCATAAAAACCTCACCATACTCTTTGAATATTAAACCTTTCACTTGAAGAAGACTTCCCAGAAAAAAGTAAAGTACTTGATAATACAAGGCCATAGGAAAATTCTGATAAGCCTAGCATTTTAATTTACATACGTTGGAAGAGTCACCAACAAATTACACAAAAGATTTTTACGTGAATGGTTTATAATGATCCTAAATTAAATCAGATAAGTGTATTGCTATCGAAATACGTGTGTGATCATGACGTCTTAGAAATAAGAATGTCAGGAATAGTCTGTATTATAAAGTTGCAAAAGATCCAAATTGTATCAATCAGAAATAACGTAATCTTTCTTCGTAAAATAAGTTTGTATAAGAAGAGATAGGAATTTTGATACGAATAATCAGACGTTTGGTATTTAAATGGATCGATGGATGGATGTGTGTGTGTGTGTGTGTGTGTGTGTGTGTGTGTGTGTGTGTGTGTTACAGTTAAACACCTCAAAACTAAAACTCTTTTGAATCCAACAAATATTTGGCTTTTAAGACGTTCCGGCTTACTTACAATTTTGCAGAGATAAATAAGAAACGTATTTTTCCAAGATTATGTGATCAGAAAGACAGACATTCAGAGACATTAATATTGAGAGCATCAGTATGTATGTGCTAAACAATGGACAAGAAATTTGTTTTGTTTTTTAAAAAAAATGTTTAACAAAGAATTGCCCAAACAACATACGTTTCATCCTAAATGCATTGTGTTATTCATCATTGTCTAGATAAAGATCTTTCGAGGTTGTCATTTTATTATTTGTCCTGAATATTGTTTCTTTTGATCTATTTATACAGTCAATATTTAATTATATCTGATCACGTCCTTTGAAGTTCGCATTTATTTATTTATTTATGTCATGAGAATAATGGTACATGTACTGTTTAAACTCCGTTTAAAGTTCTTGTTCCTTAATTATCTTTCCATCGTAATGCTTTAGAGCTTCATTATATATAACTTATAGGTTGCTTTCATGTTTCCTTATTAAAGTAGTCCTATCCTTCAATATTTGTGTTATTTAATTATGAAATACAATTCGTTTTGACTTCATTATCGCTGATTGCCTGACTCCCCATATCATCAATGGTGATTTATAACGCATTGTAAAGTACAGATTACTTTATATTACCTTTACCTTAGACGTTATTTAATAGCCCCAAACTCTAGTAATTTCCATCAATACCATGAGCCAATGGTCCTGCATCTGCAATATATACACCAAGCGTAGCAGTCCTAAGCCTAAAGTCTACCTTGTTAACACATATGTCTACCTTGTTAACACATATGTCTACCTTGTTAACACATATGTCTACCTTGTTAACACATATGTCTACCTTGTTAACACATATGTCTACCTTGTTAAAACATGTCTACTGTTTCATACTCAATCCTAATGCTGCTATAATGTTCACTTTCTTTAACCAAATAATTCTTGATGTCTTTAATCTAGATCAACATGATTTGCACGGCCGCTAAATACATATGTGAATACAATGTTGCGAACGCTGCCATTTGTTTATGGCAATTAAATTCATCGACAAGTTCGCTCCAATTCATGCTTTGGTGTCCTGCAGGTCACCGTCGAAGATTAAACTACACCTATCCTGTTAAGCTGGACTTGTTTTTGTTATTTATCTAACGTTATCTATTTACGTAGTTAATCTGTCTTGTAACGTCTGTATGGTATCAGGTAGGTAGTTGGATGAAGACGCATTAAAAAAGAATTTCTTCTCAACGTCCTACGTTTTGTGCTTGACATTTGGTAATTGTTACTTATACATCAATATATGACCTTACCCTACGACCGAGTAGCAGTGTATATATTGACTATTCTACCACAGGAACAGTTATATTTATTATCTTACTCTAAGACATGGTACTTGCCTATATATATATATATATATATATATATATATATATATATATATATATATATATATATATATATATATATATATATATATATATATATATATATGATCCGCCCATGGCGCAATTATAAGTATATATATCAAAATTCTCGCTACTGTTTGCTGTTACCTTTAGATCAATGATGAATTTTGACAGTCATCATTTGTGATGTATGGAAATAACGATACAATGTAGTAATGTTCCCCTTTTTATAAATAAATTTAATATGGTACTAAATTTGATCGTAAACCTTTTTAATCAATTACTTTTCTCCTCTCGTACATAACGGACAAACTACGCAGAAATAAGGTGTGGGAGCGAAATAGATCGCGTGCTCGATAAACTAAGATGTGGTTGAATACCAAGTAACATTCGATAATATGGTCCGTCGTAAAGCATGTATCTACTTTTAGTTGCGGACAGACTTGCGGATGTGAGAAATTCATTCATTCGGTCAATACACAGTTGCCTGTAATAATCTTATCTGCGTTAAAGGGGAAAAGGGGCATTTGTGTGATATAAATTATCTATCTATCTATCTATCTATCTATCTATCTATCTATCTATCTATCTATCTATCTATCTATCTCTCTCTCTCTCTCTCTCTCTCTATCTATCTATCTATCTATCTATATATCTACCTACCTACCTACCTACCGATCCATCCATCCATCCATCCATCCATCCATCCATCCATCCGTCCGTCCATCCATCCATCCATCCTTCCATCCATCCATCCATCCATCCATCCATCCATCCATCCATCCATCCATCCATCCATCCATCCATCCATCCATCCATCCATCCATCCATCCATCCATCTATCTATCTATCTATCTATCTATCTATCTATCTATCTATCTATCTATCTATCTATCTATCTATCTATCTATCTATCTATCTATGCAGCTAGCTATATATCAGTGATAGAGCTACTAACAAAACAAGATCTGGCTGATATGTGCATGGCCAACACAGTGGAAACAGTCACTGATTATAACACTACCCAAAAAGGCAATACTCCAGCTGTGACCAAATTACAAAACTATCAATTTGGTCAGCCATGCTAGTAAGATGATGCTGACGATCATCTTAAACATACTGAAAACACTAGCAGAAGCAATAATTGCTGATGCACATGACGGGATTCGGAGTTGAAGAAGC
>JARLTB010000158.1:477500-532500 GCA_030141615.1 Unio pictorum | reverse complement strand
CATAAATGCACGTTAATATTAAAAAATCTAAGAATACAATTTCGACGTCCCATAGCTAAGCGCGAGTTAGTTATTTTACATGTATGGTTGAAACTTTGAATATTTGCTGCATTTGTAATGCTTGCTTAACATGTAAGACTGATTTGCCAGACACACAGTTATGTTTCTTCTTAAAGAAAATACAGGGGAATGGAGAGAAGATTTCTTGCTGAAAAGCATGATTGTATTTATCAGTATTCTAGGTAAGTGTAAACAACCTTACATCGTTTCTAGTTTCCTTATTTAGTTTTAAATAATGAAATATAAAATACTTTCTTTACTCCCCACGAGGATCATATTAGAAACAAGACAACGTGTTTTATTCCTTATTCATTTGCACTAAGGAAAAACGTCAATGTTTAATTATTCCTTATTTGCACAAATTAAGAAAAATACTAATAGTTCCGTATTTCCTTCTTTGCTTTTTGTGAACCTGAAAACCAGCATTTTTTTCCCTCCGAAAGAGTTAACATTTATATTAATTCTATAATTAAATCTCCAGCAAAGCCATTATATCTTTGATGAATGCTTACAATGCAGAAGATCTAATGAAGGTATATATTTTACGAAATGATGCCAACATTAAGATCAAAACATACTGTCTAATAAAATGCCTTGTTATCAATCAGTAAATTAGTGATGCATGTTGTTTTAAAGAAAAAAACGATAACGTGCAAATGGAAATGCATGGGGACGAAGGAAGATTGAATATAAGCATGTGCTTAACTGACATAATACTTCAGAAAGTAATGCAATTAGACATTCTGGCAACGTTTGTTCCCAGCTTTTATTATGCTTATTGATATATGGATAAAGTCACCAATATAATTTGATCGTTTTATAGATGAATGAGGTTTTCCATTACTGATTAGCAAAAAGCTCCATTTTATATGTTATTAATGTATTTTGAGTTTTAGCGTTCCTTTGTCACCGTCGATATTGCTTGTTAATATGTTATACAAGACTTTGAATAAAAAGACACAGTTCCCAAAGCAAATATAACGTCATCAATTTGATTTTACGAGTAGCTTCTTATGCAGAATATAGCAATTAAGTTGTACCCGTAAGAGGATGATATAAATTTGCAACGCGAAGACAATGCGGACTGAAATACTAATTTAATCTCCTGCATAGAATTAGCATTAAACTTTGAAACCTTTCAATCACTATAGAGATACAAAGTTGCACGTGTGAGAAGAAAAAAGATAAAAACGATGTAAGGCAAATGTTTGAAATTGGCTTATCGTCTTTGAAAAAAGCAACATAAAGAACGACAAAGAAAACAAATGACAAAACAATATCAATTAAAATCACAATTCAATATACAGTTGCCTAAATCGTCTTTTCACGGTAATTCCCAAACGTAATTGTGTGCACGGGAAGTTCAATGATTTATTGGCATCGCTAAATACTACACCTCCAATAAGCAAACCAAACGCCACCTTGATGTCATTCATTTTAGTTCAACGAATAAATGTTGGGTGGGGAGGAAATATGAAGTACTAAAATGCAGTACACAAATGGAAACTGATTGGTAAACATTAAATAGATTGATAAAACAAAACTAGATGCCCACCTTGTTAACAAATAATATGCAAGTTTAAATCCTTCATCGAAATCGCAAAAGATCGCTTCCATATGTTTAAATTTTAATATTTGTTATGAATATGCCGACATAATTTCGCTTTGCAATTTTGTTTGCATATATACCCTTGTCATAGAATTGTATACACACTTTTTATTTATTTATTAACTTGGTGTACTAGAGTTTCGTTTTTGGCGTACAACAATACCGAGAGTGAATAATGTATACTGTTTCGTATTTAAAATTAGAGGGTCCGGTCCATCCTTTGCCGCACGTGCAAAGTGCTTTTGATGAGATGAACCGAATGCTTTCAATGCACAGACAATATATGTGTATAAATATCTCACCGCATGTAAAGCTCTTTAAATTACGTATTGTCGCGTCAGTCAGTGGTCTACTAAAAGGACTAGCACATCTCCAGATTTAGAGGTATGTATACTTAATCATTTAGTATATACAGGATCATCCTTGTGCTACCACGTTAATATGTAATATTTTGTAGGTTTGGTTTACGCAGAATCAGGCACACGTTTATATTCTTGTTTACGACAGTAATATAAGGCTACATGTTTAAGAAATGGTTAATAAAAAAGGGATCGTATCGAACAGGGTTAGGTTTATTTCTGAACTTTGGGTTTTGTAATATTGTGCCGGTAATATTATCTGTATAACTTCCTGTGTATCACGTTATTACGTTTATATGCCCGTGTCATATATATAGTACACGGTATTGGATGTGTTTTCAGCTGTTCAGTACCTGGAGTTGTCCGGTGATGTCCAGAGTCTAGTGTCCGGTGCCTCCGGAAAGTGTTGATCTGTCTGGGGTGTCCAGAGTGGTTAGAGGGACCTGAGCGTTCCAAATATTGGAGTGATCGAGGTCTACGTGGTACAAGCTGTAAAGCCAACCACAGGAATTGTTCGTGGAAGCTGTCTAGTTAAACGTTAAACGTTATCAGCCGTGGAGCTGAAATAAAGTGTTCTGACGACGGAGTGTATCTGCTTGCATATACTCTTGTGGCTAATTTTGGGGTTTGTAAAACCCATCTACCAATTTTCGTTTGCGATATTTCACTATGAGTGAATTCATTTTACTTACGTAAAACTCTACATTGTTTACTAGTTGAGTACATTATATCCATCCTTCCATTGTTTAGTCACTTTTAATCATTCACGCCTTGTGTTTGTATTTTGTAGGGTAATTTGTTTGCATGTTTCTTAATTACATTTCTGAGTTATTATGATAATTTTCACATATGTTGATTAAATATACACGCAGGTAATCATAATTGAAATGCTCATTCAAGTCATCCATTATTAAACATTGCATTCATATCATCGTTAGAATTGTGTTATGTTGTAAATCCTAAAATCCGACCCTGTTATCTTGTCACAACGCGTTAGAAATTAAATGAAGAATATTTTAAACAAAATGTCAACATGATTATATAATTCAAATAGATTTGACGACAGTAATGGACAGTTATCACACTGATTAAATATGTGTGTAACTGACTCATTAGTGCAACATTTCATTTAAAACATTTCTAATGATAGTGTTTCGTCTGTCTCGTTTGGGCAGGAGTATCAAGTTTCGATCTGGCACATGCCATTGCGCCTACTAAAGACCATCAATATATAAATACAATTTAAATAATGCCAATTGTTTATAGGAAATTAAATCGTGACACTTAAGATAATTTCAGTCTTGTCCAAATTTTGCTACATTTCTACCGTTGAATGTGTAGGTATCGCCCGAATTGCAAGGATCTTTCAAGTTAGTCTTGTATTTCGGCTTCACTACTAATATAAAACAGTAACAAGAAAAAACATATTATTGCATTCAAAAGCATAAAATGAGTATATGTGCAGAGAATAAAATTATTTTTTAATGTGGGCCAATATCTAAAACAATCTAAAACATCATTCTGTATCTCCACTGACAGTTGAACGACTTATTAATTTCTTTCTACGGATGATTTCCTATCCGCATCATGTTGACAGGCGTTCAATCTGTACAAATGAATGCAGTTTGAAAGTACAATACCATATGCTAATAACGGAAGACACATTTGATTAAATGTTCGTATAACACGATGTATGATGCTATTGGTTGATTAGCTAGGGAGCAAAATAAATAAATATCATTAGGCGGAAAAACGTTGTATATATTGTCTATGGCTCGACAGTTTTCAGGTGTCTGTCGAGGCTACGTGCATGGGTGTCAAAATATTGACGGTACGCATGGTGTATCAATGGTTTGTATACTGTACCCCTATCCAGAAGGAAACTGGCTTGAATCCTGCCAGAACAGACAGTAGTATGTCTCTTTGGGTGTGTCAACACACTCCAGTCGAGTGTACATATAGTCTAGCACGTGCTGACGTGTCATTCTAGACTAAGCAAATATTCGTGCATTTAATTGGATAACAGACTGGGAGAATACTCTTTAAATATATTAAAACTGAAAGATAATCATTAATTGGAGAGATGTGTGTGTGTGTGATTTGGATTTTTAACGTAGCTTTAACAAATGTTTCAGTCATATCGCTACGATGTCTGCAGTGAGGCAGTTTATGGTGATGTCTAGTACTGGGGTATCATCCTGCAGACATGTAGCATGATGTCTCTTCGAGTCAAATTATCCTGACACCAGGCCGACCAGTCCTAACACTAACATCTTAATGCTGAGCACCAAGCAAGGCAGCTGTTAGTACCATTCGTGTAGGTCTTTGGTTTGATTCGGCCGGGCATCGAACCTACTGAAGAAGAAACAAGACCATATCCAAGCCTAAGACATAGGACAGCCAACCACGCCCAACCTTAATATTAAAAAAGCCATTATTTTAAGTAGGTTTAGTCAACTAAACAGTTCTCTCAAACTGCCATGGGATATGGATTATTTATGTATTACGGTTACCTATGCCGTTTTAATAATGAAATTTATTAAAACAATAAACTAAATTATTAAAGCCCCCGGGGTCTTGTAAAAGAGTTAGTAAACTCGTATATGTTTGAGATAATCTAAATGTATGTGATAAGAAGAGTAGTATTTACTTAACTCTGAATGACATGTCATCCCATGACAACCAGGAAATCGAATTTCGATATCCTGATTTAATCTGGAAATCCATCTGGAAAGAATGGGCATGTATTTGGTCGGCCTCCATATAGAGGAGGCTGTTCCTATACCTGCACTAAAAATAACTTACCGGGGAAGTTGTTTTAATAGACATCTAGTAAATATGTTACAAAAAATGCGGACTTTTGTAGAAAAATATAGATTTTAAAACGCAATTACTATATGTTTAGAAACGCAATAGAAAGACAAGTATTACAAGATAAAATCAAGACCAAACACGGAGCAGTAGATAACAAACAGCTACTGTACACCAATACCGTTTGCCATACATACAACGATACGACACAACGATACGATGATTTAACCCAATACATTAACTCAATTATGAAAACATTTCCAGTTATCTAGCGCTAATTTCAAATATACTTCAGTTATATTATTTTTCAAATTTTAAATCTTATTAATATAACTGAGAGGTTATTGTGTCTCGTCACCATATCAAATTTAACATACACACATACAAAGGAAAGACGGTCGTGCTGAGTAAGAATAATATGATGGTACGACCCGAATGCTTCTAGACCACCTGTGGTACTACAGGTCGTACCGTATCTCCCCAAAAGCAGGGCCAGCCACAGGAACATTACGAGCACAAAAACACTATAATAAGCACAGCATGCAGACACACTATACACATGTATACACATACACTAAGCACGCTAATTTCTATTACTGTTTAATAAGCGTAACCAAATACACACACACAATAACTAATTCATGTACACACACCCAGCAAGTTAATCATATTACATCGTTTTTGATAACTATCTTCTCTCACACAACGCACACATTAAAATGATATAACGGTTCTATAAACTGGGAAGCAGAGTACAGACGACAAACACGTCACAACCGATCTTAGCAAGTTACAGCTGAACCAATAAATATTGACAAGTCTTATAATTTGACCCTGATATAGCCAGTCATTAAAACCAAAAAAGATAACATACAAACATATAGCACATACAGAGACACAGGACGCAACTGATTTCTGCCAAGGATCACTATTTGTAAAAAAGACTCCAAGACCAGCCAGGGTGGACTAGAATATGGAAGGTCTAGAAAAACTAGATCACAATTACATAAAACTGAATGTCTAATACAATCGAACACAAAATACTGGGCTTCCACTAGACATCCCACTGAGAGAACTCTCCACAACGGTGGAGAGGAAATATCGAGTGAAGGTTATCAGTGTCCAGATGGCGACATACTGGCGTTTCCTCATAGTGTTTACTGGAGTAAGGATTTTAAGTCTAGCAGTTGGGGATGCCAGGAAGATCCCGCGATAGTTCTATGTGATGAGATTTGTGATCAAATCATGGTAATGATGAATGCGAAATTCATGGACTGTGCAACAAATGCGGAAACACAGGTCATCTACTTAGGGGAAAAAACAAACAGGAGGCAAAAGAACTGAAACACCTAGCAAAAACACACTGCTCCTTTCTAAGTAACAGAGGCACCGACATTTGAAGAAAGGAACAACAGAAGGATCTACATGTCAAAGCGCTCAGGCAATCCAGGAACACCGGGACATTATAGAGGAGTCAATAAACCAAGAATCTCCAGTACAAACACAGAAAGACACCTCAACTCCCATAATACCGCTCAAACGAACAAGAACAGCGAACAGCTTCATTCTCCAGGACTCACTTAGAATCCAACATTACAGAGTTTATAAGATAATCTAGAAGCAAAAAGAAGGAACAAAAACACGAGAGAGGAGTAGTGTTCTTGCCAGAGAGAGAGAGAGAGAGAGAGAGAGAGAGAGAGAGAGAGAGAGAGAGAGAGAACAACAAGCACAGAGCAATACAGAGCAGATAGACCTGCCCACTAATAATCTTGACTTTCATATTTAGCTTATTAAATTCTAAAATACTTGACAAACTATATTTAATACATAAAACAAATTTAGTATTTGTGTATAGCCAAGATGGAGCTATAAAACCTACATTTCATGACTATAAACATAAATGGAATTACAAATAAAATTGATACAATCATAATGCAATCAAACAAGATTGACATAATCTTGATACAAGAAACACATCTGATGCCAGAGCATTTTGGTAATAAAATTGAAGGAACATCTTGTAGCCTTAGTATTCACCCGACAGAGTAGTTTAGGAGAGGCTACAATTGGTATGCGTTCCAGTAAGATATTAAACTTTGAAAATCTAAAATTACCAGTTGAGTTACAAGGACGACTAATTCACTTTAAACTGAATAAGTGGAATGTTTTCAATATATGTGTACCGACAGGATGCATAAGCCACGCAAAAAATAAACTTCATTATTTGTGCAAACCATTACATTTAATATTGTTATAGATCCTTGAATATTCGGAGGAGCTTTTAATTGGATCCAAACCGAATTAGATAAATGAATTGGACAAATGTCCCCACAAATGGATTCAATTATTCACACATACTTATAACGTAACATATGCTTACCGATATTTTAACACAACAATAGGGAATATAACTACATTTCTGGAAATAAAAAAGGCAGAAGATTGGACACTATATATATGAAAGCGACATAAATGCAGTTAAAATGTGTATTTAATGTTTAAATCTCAGATCACAAATAGGTTTTATTTAAATTATTACTCAAAAATACAATATCGTGGGAGAACAGGCATATGGAGATTAACAATGCTCAGCTATTCGTAAATACAATACATACTCATCCCAAGAATTTCAAAACTAACTATATTTAATTAGGATTGGGAATAATTTAAAAAAAATGAGATTAAGAGAATACATAAATATTTTAATAAAGCTAAAATAATTTACATTCAATGGAATCAAAAGGAATATTCTGAAACTAAGACAAGAATGTACATTTAACACAAGAGAATGAGAATGTCATTAGACAATGGGATGACGTAGAAACAAAAAACTCAAGGTATCAAAACCAAAGCGGGGTTACACTGGTGTCTATATTAATGAAATGGACTATATAAAAAATTAAGAAATTGAAAGAGGAAAAAAATAAAACTAATGAATCAATTCGTTTTAACAATATAACATACAATGATAAGAAGACACATTAGAGAGTATTAAAAACGATGTCGCTAATATATATATATATATATATATATATATATATATATAACTAAAAATATTGATATTAATAGTATGCATAGCTATTTACAGCAAATTCAGTATAAATAATTACCTACGAATGAATGTAAAAACTGATAAAAGCATTACCGCCGAGGAAATCAGAAATGCTATACAAAGTCTGGGAAATGTAAACTCTTCAGGGTCGGATGGTATTACGTCAAACTTTTACATTAAATTTCAAAACCAACTAGTGGATACAACTGCTCTATAAGAATATATCCAAAAAAAATCTTAAGGAATCGAATCATTACATTATTATATATAAGGAAAGTGATTAGAGAAGAGAATGTGAACAACAATAAAAATGCACAAACATACGCTCAACATGCTAATCCTATTACTATTCCTATCTACCTATCTTTCCCTTACATAGCGCACACGAAATATATACCATGGTTATACAGACCCTGAAGCACGGTACAGACGACAATCAAGTCACAGTCCCGAGTTACAACGGAACCAATAGATAAATGACAACTCTAAGAATTTGACCTATATATAGCCAGTCTAAAACAAAGTTATCAAACATAACAAATAGCACGTGCAAGTAGCATACACAGGACAAAATTAATCCATAAAATTGCAAGATCAGCAAGAATTTTTAAGTTATTATACACTAGAAAAGGGTGTTGTATCAAAATTAATTAAACTTAAGTTCTAATAAAATCAACACAAACAACATAAACACCGTGAGAGAAACAATAACAAATAAACTCCGTTAATATGTCGGCACAAGGGGGTCCACTCTAACATATAAGTCGGAGACGGACCACACCAATTAACATTTTTATTTTATTAACATTATTTCCGTTGAGTCCAATGATTTTGCAATATAATACAATCGGCAAAGCATATAGATTATGACATCCTGGACAGTAGTATAAGTGGCCATATATCAATTTGATCTTTTACATTCATTATTGCTTATTGGTAGTTTAAGTAAATAGATTTTTTTCTATAAATACATCATAAGTCTTTTAACATGATTTTTCATTAAGTCGGGGAAAAACCTGGGTGATTTCCCCGCCAGTTACCTACTATTAATATTTCTGTTTTGCCATCGTTGACTTCTTCCCAGTGTATTTTCCAAATTGCATGAATGCATATTGAAAATGTTTGAATGAAGAATAGTCTCTGGTAAAATAAGTACAATGATATCAATGTACGAGAAGTTTAAATTTGGTATCTTTATCTTTCGTATATTGGCATTCTTTTCAATATTTATATACAATGCTTCTATAGCACTAACTTATAGTAGCATTTCCAGATAAAATCCCAGCCTCACAAACCTTTGTATTTGTATATCACCTATCAATGCTCAATTTATTATTATCCCTGAGGTCATTTCCTCGTACATTGCTTCTATCCAGTTTATGACAGTCATACCAAATTCACATGCTTCTAAAGACGGTTCGATGAAGCCATGTTCTATCCAACTGAAGGCTTTCTCGTGAACATGACTCCTTTCTCTCCTTCACGTTTCAAACTATATACTTATGGCGGCAATACATTATTTAATATACTTCCTCCATTCCCCACATCTTTGGTTTATATATATATATATATATATATATATATATATATATATATATATATATATATATATATATATATATATATACACAACTGTTAATTTTAAAGCCCAAAATTCTACTGAATCTCTCTTCCAGTACAATGATTTAAATACCCGTTTTTAATATGTAAACAAGAGATAACGTGATTTTCTAGAAATTGATAGAAGATCAGAGGAAGAGTCTACCTTCACCAAGTCACGTAATAATAAAATGATCCAGAATAAAATAAGCCACGAATTACTAAAAATAAAAAGTTGTCCTTGAAATTAACCAATAGTTTTAGAAGCTTGTTGACAATGTCCAAAGCAAGGTCAGGAATTAGATCAACAAGCCAAGGTCAAAACTTGTTTACAATTAGAACCCAGGTCAGCCTGAATTTTCCAGAAAAAACCAAACTAATGAATATCAAACCCCAAATGACAAATTTGGACTTAACAATAAAAAATAAATAAATTAAATCCAATAGCCGTAACAATATATATAATTGTTTCGATATACACGATGTCACTCATTTTGTAATCTGTATGTAGTAGAATGATTGGTCTGCAATGTCTAATTCATTTGTAATCCCCTTCCCCTTATACATGAATGGTTTGATACCTTCCCTCATAGTTTATGGGCATTTCCCCAATAAAAAAATAAAGCAGTTCTAGATAGACAACAAATTTGAATTAAAACTTTATTAAAAAACACATTGTAGTGTGTCAATCCAGATCTAGGTGATTTCACTTTTCTTAAATTACTGATTGCTTTATATATGTCCTCTGTGGTGATATATATTTTGGGGTTTGGACCGGGACTAAGTAATCCCAATCAAGGTTACATTATGTGTCTCGCCAGAGTGTGGAGACATATAAGGTAACCTCTGCGACTGGGATTTCCTAGCCTCGGTTCAAACCCTTATATAGATTACTTTTCTCACCCAATATTGTCCTTTAAAGCAAAAAGAACTCTTCGTAAGTGTTCACATCCCAACGGTTACATGCGGCGCATGAGTACAAGTATGATAATGAGGGCTGTGGTGTGACCTTTCCATCCGAAGTACACAGCTTGTACTCGTGAGCAAAGAAAAACAAGATAATATGAAACTTCTCATAGTAATGAGGTATTATCACATTTAATATATGGATGACATATGTAAAGGATAATGCATTTTTCATTTTTATTACACGACAATGTTATACCAGTTCAATTTTTCAAAATATTACTTGTATAAAAGTCTCTCCAAATATGAACCGTGTGCAAAACTTTCAAGGTCAAGGATTTGTTAAAACTTTGTATTTTGTCTTGGAAATAAGGCATGTGATCAGTCAAATTTGCTTATGGATTAATGTGTTGACGGATAAATGATTTATTCTGGCCGGTATATGTATTTTGAGTCAATAAATATTGCAGGTATTTTTTAATTCAGCTGGGACGGAGTGGACACGTTTAACACAATTAGAGTAAAGCATGTTTGAAATAACACATTTCTGGCTGTTACTAAGTTTTCCGCAGTTGTTAAGAGAGTTGGGGGGCCTATGAAGTGTTTCGTTGTATTGTCTATGTGCATGGATTGGTGTCTTCTGTCCTATTTCATTTCACACAGCATTAACACCTTTATCCTATATGTAGCACAGTCAAATTTAGCATCAGTCTCATCAAATATCGCCATCAGTATATAATTTTTTTTCACACGAACTTTTAGAACTAGTTAGGATGCTTTAGCGACATTTAATGACGCTGAACGGAAAAATGTACTGAGCTAGGCTAACGAAGTGATATATTACCAAAATGCTCCACTTGTATGCTTGCATGCGTGCTTGTCTGTCTCTCTCGAATGTTTTTATATGGTGCTGTCTCAAAAAGGGGTTGACCTTAAGTTACTATGTTTTATATATATATATATATATATATATATATATATATATATATATATATGTTGTTATTGTTTGATTTTCTAACATGAGGAATAGCAAAAGACAACAATGGTTTCTCTTTTTTACAAGTAGTTGTTTAACACCTTAAATGATCAGACAGGTATGTGATGACAGTATTAAGAGAAGGAAAGCAAGATTAGCAAAACTGCTAGACGTCTCTGTTGCACGCGTGAATAATATAGAATTTGTTGAGGTTTGGACCGATACAAGGAAATCACAAGTCAAAGTGTGTAGCATTGTTTGCTTCCCAATGAGGCTTTCATCTCTTGTTAAACAAACAGTTTGTATCATATTAGGGTTATTATCTGGAACTGGGTTCTTGTGATTACGAGATCCTAATATCAGAGCGCGAGAACTACACATTTTATCGGGCGGTCTGTTCTTAAGGATTAAACAGATAACCACAACTTCCATTGAGTTTGTCAGTCTCGATGATGCCCTCTTACGTTTCGTGGTAATTTCGGTGTTGATGTTTGAATGTTTTGTTTACTTGGGTTCATGTTTCCTGCGGGTGTACTATCCTCAAGCTCCTGAGGCTGGATTGGGAACGCCATTTTATTCTCTATGTGAACCGTCTCCTCCGCGTGTTTGATGTCCTCCGCTGAAATATGTCCATCTTGCTAGAAGTGATCAGAACATTCAGGCACGCTTTCACATGCTCAAATGTTCTCTGAGCATTGCGGAACCGGATCCCCCAATTTCAGTTCTTCTAACACAATGTAGAGTGCGGTATTTTTATATTAGTAGTTATTCTGATATCTTACCTCTAATTTGCCTTATTGCACTCTTTTTATATATATGCTGCTGCGCTTGTTTTACCTGCACTTGCCCATTTCTGGATATCTCCAGGAAAGAAATATCTGTCTCTACTTCGATCTCAACCCATACTTCAGGAACATTCTTTTTTATTTCTGATTCAGCTGAGGTCACAACATCTGTAGTTAAGATCATATTCTGCTCTTCCTTACTCTCCAGACTTTCCCCCATGGTCAGGAATTGTTTGAAGGGCAAATCTCTGTGGCGTTATCTAGTTTTGGGACGGTCACTAGATACGATTTCTGCGCCGTAGGGTTTTGACAATCTCGCGAAATGTGTCCTGTCGCACCACAGCGATTGCATTTCCTATGGTGATGACAAACTCCAGAACCACGATTTAATCATAAACACTAGTACATATATGACTTAGATGTCAAACCTAATAAGTACCCTTACTTCTTTGACAAATCTAGGAGTTGTACCCGGATGTCCTGTAAGCGTACAATTCTCTACCGGAATGCATTTCCTATAGTTGGATAGGAAAATGTCTTAACTTTCCCTCCTTATTTTGTTTTACTGGAACACATAATAACACAAAATAAATGAATCAAATCGATATTACAAAAAAATAGTTGCGATGTGTACACAAAATAATGGTAAATATATGGTCCTTCTATATTATCAGAGACAATAAATTGAAAAGTATAACAAATCACTGTGTAGGTGCAAATGAATGACATTGGTGAATCTGTCTTTACCTAATCCAAACTGATATCAATATCTCATTCCTGCCCGTGGTTTGCTTTGGCTACTTGGTGAATGAGCGCGCAAATGATTTCCTCAGATGGCACGAACAAATCATCAATGGACTCTTCTTTCTTTGGCATACCTATCTGTGCCATTTGGTGGTCGATTATTGGTCGTACGCTCCCTCCAGAACATGTACTGAAATCGTCCATATATGTTGTCCTAGCTTCTACCATTAATTTCTCCATTTCTAGAGCCTGAGTTAGCTCTCTTTCTATTGCGATCGTTGCTACCTTGGTCAGCTCTGTCTGTGCCTCAACTAAAATCTTGGCCAGCTCCAGCTCTCTCTGTCTTTCGGCTACATATGTGGCCCTCCATTATTTGAGTTTATACTTCCTGTTTGAACGCTGCAAGGCGATCTCCCTTGTACCCTAGATCTTCTTTGACCATGGCGCGATACTCTTTAAACCAAAACGTACCTTTTGACAATAACTAACGTCGGTCAGGTACTATATTTTGCCTGATATTTGCTTCACAGTTACTTCAAGCAACCGAAATCTACAATATATTAAAATATAAGATGACACATAATAAAAATTCAAAATAAACAGGACATGAAATATCTCAAAACTGTTCAATAATACTTCTTAACAAAAAATACTTTATTTCGTAAAGATAAGTGTTATGTCTGATTCAGATCTCGGATGAATCAGCCACTGTGGCATGTGGCGGGGTTTGTTATGCTGAAACTGTGGTAGGTGTGTTCTTATAGTTGGGGTGGGCTGCTCCCAATATTGTATTTTAATTAATTAAATATAGAAGACCCACCCAGGCTAGGTTTTGCATGGAGAGAGAGAGAGAGAGAGAGAGAGAGAGAGAGAGAGAGAGAGAGAGAGACCCTCTATAGCCGCGATGTCTAACACATACATATGGTTTCTAACCATGTATTTATTCCCTTGATTTACGTGATCGCTGGCAGGGCAACGATATGCATGTATGTATGTATGTATGTATGCATGTATGGATGGATGGATGGATAGATGGATGGATGGATGTACTCTGGTGCGCTTTAAAATACCAGCGTAAAACAGCAACAGTGGAAAAGCATCTGTCAAAAAATGAAAGTGTATTAATTCACCTGGAATTTATTGATGCACTTTAACCACACTGTTCGGTTTCCCAAACGCTACGATATAAAACTTGGCTATTATGACAATATTTGTTCATAGGCTTGAACAGCATAGATCCAATCTTAATTGGATTGAAAAAGTGGCAGATAAAGTTAAATTCTCATTGAAAGATGAGCGGTCAGAATGTAATAGTCCCAACACTCTTATATCGACCAGCAATATTAATCACAGGCGTTTTTATCCTTAAATTATCTTAGCCATCTGTCTGAGAGGCTCAATCCAGCATGGTGGCGTAATGTTAAATTTATTTGTTCGCAAAATATTCCATTTGTTTACCAGATTCCACCACCAGTTAGCTTTGCCTCACAACTGTCTATATGTGGTTGCTTTTATGCTGCTGATATTTATAATAGTAAAACATGGAAATACATAAATCATATCATTATAAATATTTCTTGATACGACGATATATTATTCAGTGTTACCTGTTATAGGAAAAGTTCGAAACAACGTTTCTTATGCAAGGAGAAAGAAAAAAAAAAACACTAACAGCGCATCAACAAGCGTAAGCATAAAATGGTCTCATTTTGCATCCTCTCTATTCTTTCTCAACATACGCATTGAATACCATAACAATCCCATATATCTCTATTGATCTGTCTTTGTTATATTTAGCGCAAGAGTTATTGTTGCTGCATCACGTGGAATACAGTTATGTAAGATACATTCGTAGACTAATTGGAAGGGAATCACTATAATAAGAGGATTTTACAGCAAATATATTAAATAACATATACGACAGTTTTTGGCTGGGAACACATGTTTTATGATCAAAGATTATCAGGGTCACTTTGTGAACAAAGTTACAATGTTCCAATAATGTAGGATCCACTTTGAGATAATTTTTTTAAAGATGTGGCTTATATACATAGCAGTTTCCAGAAAAGATCTTGTTTACAAATGGGATGGAGAATTTGGACTTCAACATGGTTTGATTATCATTGTCTTAGTTTGTATGATTTAAGCAAATGTTTTTTAAACAATGTACAGAACCATTTGTTCCTGTATGAAAATCTGTAACAGACGTGTTAATTTAGTATTTGAGAGAAATTATATCTGTAAATTATTTATTTGAAGTTCCAAGTGCCTTCTGTTTAACATTCAAACAGTCGATATCAACAAATAAGACGAATGGGTCTTTACTTTATGCATTCAGTAGTGTAGCGTTATATGTGATGTTTCTATCTATGTCACTATGCAATGATTGTATTGGCGTCATCTGTATCAATACATTATTTTCAAATCTAATTTTACATCCCGAAAATAATATGTCCTATGATTTGGAAAGATGTGAATGACGGATACATCTAGCATTACCACAACTAATGCAATTGTATCATTATTTATGATGATCTGGTGTAATCGGAGACGGGTGATGTACAGAACACTGACAAAAACAACTTAAAAATGACTCACGCACAAGAGATTAAACAAAGCACTCGTGTACAGGACGTTTTCGTTTAAGCGAAAGTCGCCATGTGGCCATATATATAGTATCCAATATTCCCTTTTATTGCCACTTTCATTGTTAGTCCACCTGCGATTACCTCAGTAGAAGGCATTTTGATGGACGCAAGAAACCTATCCATTCAAGCTAGATGACACTCAGCAGAGGACTCGATGAATGTGAAATGAAAAATGAAATGAAAGGGTTACAGGGACAGACCAAGCGGTTAGTCAAATTACACCAATCAAAAGCCAGCTACTCAGACACAATCACTAAGATTTTCAGCGACTGCATACCTTACGCAACAAGAGAGAGCCGAGCTGCCACAAGCACACGATGAAGTGTCTGACGACATCGGCACATTAATGATTCTACTGCATGACAAAGTGTATTTGTGCATGAGAAGGTGTCGTCTTTGTGTCTTTAATTAACTATCAAGCACCACGAAATGTAAACGATCCTACCATTCTTTAAGTGATGCACTCAAATCATATAAACAGAAACAGAGACACAGATGCATAGGGCTGTCTAATCATCATTAACATGAGATTGCTACTTCACGAGACAATCAACATGAGTTCCAGTATTTTTGACAAACGCTTTACTTTTTAAAAGGAATGAACATTACGAAACCATATCAGAAGTAAAGTGAAAAAAAACAAAATTCGTCATCGCCTTCGACGCAGTGTAGCACTCTAGCTAGTCCATCAAACGAATGTTTTGACGGTTCAAGCAATATTATATAGAATGGGACTTGCTTCCTGTAGCATAGCTTTAAAATAAATAATATACGTTAGAGAAACATTTTGCTATAATCAGAATAAACAACATTCACTAACGACGGCTTAAAACTTGCATAACAAAGCAAACGACAAAACTTAGCTAAGACAATATACAGTTAAGACTGTGTACAGCTAAAACTGTGTACAGCTAAGACAATGTACGGCTAAGACTGTGTACATATAAGACAATGTACATCTAAGACTGTGTACAGCTAAGACTGTAAAATAGACAATCGTGTTTTGTCATGATATGAATGTTACTGCTCCAGAGAGCTCAGTGGTTAGAGCGTCCACCTCGGATGCGATGGTCGTGAGTTCAAATACTGGCAAAGACATACTAATGGTATTTGTAGACGCCTCGGTGGTCTTTCAGTATTAAGAATTTTGTTAAAATTGGTCGTTCTAGTGTTAGGAGAACATGATTGAGTGGTACATCATCCTACATGTCTGCGACATGATGCCCCAGTGCTAGACATCACTATAAACTGCCATATGGCAGACATCGTAGCGATATGAATAAAATATTTAAAGCTAGGTAAAGAATCTAACACACACACACAGACACGCACGTTCACACACCATGAAAAAACAACCAGCAGCCCTATCCGCACTCGTATACGTTACAAAATAGGAAACTGCGGTAAACAACGTCTAACTTAAGAGAGATCCAATTTCATAATTAATTCAAGATATGAATCCAATATAATTTAAAACGTGTATTGTTACGTTACAATATATCCCTATACAAGTAATTAACCTCGGGGAAAACTATCCCCGCAGCTCGAATTTTACTTTATTTGATGGGGTTTAAAAGGGTTGTTTAAAGTATCATATTATTTGTTGTTCGGTAATAAACTACCGTTTTTATTTTAAAGATTAACAAAACCTATTAGAATTCACGACTGGGTCTACGTTATATGAGTTTAGGAGAAAGTTATAACACAAGTAGTGGTAATAATATTGTGACTGTAAGTTTCAATCTTTTCGAAACCCTGATAATGTATACATACATACATACATACATACATACATACATACATACATACATACATACATACATACATACATACATACATACATACATACATACATACATACATTGCAATTATGAACTGTTACGGATGAATTATGGGATGTAAATATCCATCTTCAACTATAATATCAGACTTGTAAAATACATAAATATGTGAGTGCTGAATATTAAAAAGGGTCACGTTTTTCCAGAATTATATTCACTGCCTGAAATACCGCGGAATGATCATATAAGAAATTTAGTTAACCAGTACTATAACTCAGATGAAAACTTCACAATATGATTTCAGGAATATATTTCAGAATTATAGGCAAGAGTAGACAACGCTATGATGATACATTCTTTTCATTGGTTGAGATATAATAATGACAATTGGCTACAACACCTTTAAATTTAATTTGATACTTTAGCTAGAGATATGTGCACTAACATAAATATCGACTTGGTGAAAGATTTTAGTAGGTACGAAAATATAAACAACATACTGGCTTATGTTAAAAGATAAAAACATAATCAAGCCAAAGAACGTTATCAGTACAATATAGGTATAAAGGATGAAAATTGCGACCGCTCTATAATCGCAATAGAACAGGATTTAAAATCATCCAGACTATAGTTTCCACTGGTCATTGGTCATGATAGGCACGTTAGTTTTCTAATTTGATTTTTGAATAATATAATGAATCTAATTGTCCATTTTGATGCTTTTGTATTGGTACAATGCAAATTACGTCTAAAATAAGTAATATAATATGGCCAGTCAACACTTAGAAATACAATACAAGTTGTAAAACCAAACCACATTCAGCAGAATTGTCTTAACTATGATAATAGTAGAATTTGTTGTGAATATAATTTACATGTACCAATGCTTTAATTGTGCTAAAAGAAGTTGGAAAGAATGCTGTTAATGACAATGTCCTATCGTATACGAATGATGATGTTTCTTTGCTTGCATCTACAATATATTCATCCCATACAAGCAAGAATACAAACTATGTCCAGTTCAACTATATTACATACCATTCAACTCAATAATTAGTTAAACAAAATACACAAGAGGATCAACAGCGATAATGTTATTCTGGTAGAGGTAATTCTATCTTGAGCAAATGTTATGCTTGATTCGTCACGAATACGCTTGAAATGATGTTTCTTTTATTGTGAAACAATCAGAAATCGCTTCAAAAACCTGTAAATATACCATTACAAAAAGAATTATTATTAATTAGGGATTACCATTATGTTATATTCTCAAAACCTATATTCATGGGATTTATTGTGCTAGACAAATGAAGATTATCTATAAAAAGTTTTAAAAAACATATATAGAGATAAAATGACAGTGGGCATTACATAAAGCATTTTCCAGCGACATTATTGGATACAACAAAGATCAATCAAAGAAGTAATTATACGAAAGACTAATATTTTGCTTTACAACAAATGCATACAATTATGAACAGCAGATCCACGAACAGTTTGACAGAAGTATTGTCTGTGTACTATGTATTAATGTCTGTGTACCATGATGGGCAAAGTAGTCTTGTCTGTGTATTATGATCTACTATTTTAGTCACGATAATGACTGTACGACACGCTACGATAGTATGGCACTAATTGTATATATCGTCTCGGTCATTTACGTACATATTGTCTTCAGCACTCGAACACTAAATTCGCATTCCTATTATCTCGAATGAAATTAAAATTTGAAGTGTCATTGAAAGATCGTTTCTTTTTTTCTGTTTCATTGTATTTAAATCTTTGTTTGTTTGAACATCTGTGATGACAAACGTTTCGGTTAAGATGGTTTGCATTATTTCCCTTGATATATTATATTAACGCAACTATGTAATTTGTCATTAATCTTGGATTAAAGGACATCAATTTAACCTATTCACTCTCGCCTATAATACAAAGTCTATCGAAAACCTCTATACCATCCAGATTAGTCACGTTTTGTGCGTTATCCAATTCGTAACAAGTATTTATTTATATGCATAATAGAGAAACATTTATGTCTGGTGTTTGAAATATGTACCTGGTCACCAGACTCGAGTTAGATGTATATTTTATGATGCTTAAGTATATACAGTGGTTAATCTTTGGATGAATCACGTCCGGTACCATACAATTTTGTTATCGTAAGTACTTATCAAATAGAGCCATATGCAACGATTGTCAGTGAAAATTGTGTTAACGTGTACTTTTATAACTTTTTCCTGCAAATGTTGAGCAGGCTTTCGAAACTGGATTATCAAATTAATTACAAGTCTATGAATAAACCATATTTGGATGACCTTCCATATTCACCCATATGTTTTATTTTACTGAGTTATAACGTATTTATGATCACGTGTTCAAATATATGTATAAACTATGAAAACATCATCTGATCCGGATATTCATTATAACTGCATTCGCTGTTATTTCGATGATAAATTCCAGAATGATGTCATCATATAGATAGGCTTCAGGCTACTCTAATTATCAGCATCCGAGGGTGCACTTGATTTAAACGTTAATCTTATTATATTGCAGGCAAATATTTTTTTTTCGTTTTCTGGACTCGGACCTTCTGTTACTTATACGACTCTATAACTGTTTTACAATGTCTAAAATCCTGACGGACATATTGATACATTGTGCAAAACTGCCTGCTTGTGTCTGAAAGTCCAGAAGTATTCTCAATATTTGTTCCGAAATACCCAACAGTATATATCAAAGGTTTTACTATCGATGTTGTCATTTTTCACTCAAGCTGCCTAGTTCAATCACGTATGTTTGAACATAAATAACTTTGGGTTCAACGAACATGTGAAAGACATTCTGTATGTTAAATAAATGGTCGACAACGTTTCCTATCACTCAGTGGAAGTAACCATTGTTATCAATCACCACAAACAGTCAATAAAATCAATCCGATTCAAATGTAGTAGTGTTCTGTGTAAGGTGTGGTGGGTCCTAATGTGGGTAGGTGAGTATGAGACGACGCAATACTGTATTTGATTGCGATATCGTTCAAAATAGTTTCATTCGTCAGGATATATTTAACAAACAATTGCAGATAGTAATACGATTACAAAAATATGAACTTGTTCTATATATATATGTCTTATGTCTATTCGCCACTCCACACGGCTGAATTTCAGTGTCATTTCCGTATTCAATCTGAGGTAAATACTGTCACGTTTATTGTATATTATCCCACCTTTGTCGTATGGTTTGTAAGTCTCAACAATTAACAAGGAAGAGTCTTTGTTTGCAAAATTCATGTGGTTTTAGTAGCAAGAGGTTTTGTAAAACTAAGATCAAGGGCTAATAACCTATTGTTAAAAACCATATCTTCTACATCATGATATATGTTCACGTTTTATTTTCTAGTCTTGTGTGATTGATATTCAATACATTTGCATGAAAAACAATACATCAAAAACCAAAACATTTAGAAGTATAAGTTCTGAACCTGGTACTGCTGTTATTATTGAGATTAATGATACAAGTTTCATCTGCTACAGTATTTTGTAAACTCATTTATGGAAAATGTTTAAAGTTAAGAATTCACTAGGACATCTTTGAGATTTTTTAAACCCATTTAATACACGATGCTTTTCAAATTGCAAGGAAAGCATATGTTGCAAGCGTAACGTAAAAATCTTTCACGTTTTGAACGTATTCTCTGATGATGATACTGATTCATTAATTATTTCCTTTTGTAATTGCATGTATTGCCCATTAACATTATATCAAACAGGGCCTTAATGAAAATCAGTTGTAACTCATAACTCTTTAGTAAAGATCAATTATGACAATTAGTAGCAATGTTCCTGTTCTTGAATTGATAGAGTAGAATGTATACAGGTATTGGTTTCAAATTGTGCTTAGTTTATCTGATTTAATATAAGTCATAATAATTTTGAGACGTTTTAATCTAGCAATGTTTAGATATATTTGGTTATGTAAGCCTTGTTATACCTGCTCAATAATATTTGATAACTCAGGTATGTATATTAGATGTTACATTTGCTTTGATTTTGTTTAAACATTGTATCTCCAAATAATCTACTTGCTAAACGGTGGATGAATTTAAACCAGCTAGTGTCCATTCTCGGTTGGGAACTTGGAATGTGAAAAGATAATGATCAGCTTTTCAATTTCATTAATGCTCATCCTTAGGAAGATTCTAAAAAGACCTGTCAATGTTTGCACATATTTGAATGATACACATTAAATAGGGTTAAAAATAGTATTTGTTTGTAGCCAAACATTTTGTACAGTAAATAGATTTAAAGACATGTTCAAACGGTCAAGATGAGACAGACAGAACTAAGTTTACCCCAAGAACTATCACGTTTAAGCATTGTAAAATAACGAATAACAAATGATAAATGAGTGAAGAAAACAGCATAGCTACAATAAATATTGGATGATGAAAAGAAAACGAAAACTTTCAGGAAAATACATATGAAAACAGAAAACGTATGAATGAATACCTTAAACAAGACACTACAATACGGAATTATTCAGACTAAATCCAACTAAAAACCTCATAATTGATTAGTCCTTGATCGAAAATATGTAACAACATTAAAGTCACTTGTTCGTCCATTAAGTGATAGTTACAGGAGGCTGCTAAACTGTATTAATACGTAATGGGTTAGTGACAACGTTCGTCCCATTAGCCGATATACAATATTCATCGTTATATTCTTATTACTCCGTTGTCTCAAATTAAGTCACAAAAAGTGCGAAAATACGGAGAATAAGACCTTTTACAAAATGCCACAAGTGATTTTATTTGATTGAATACTATTTAAAAATTTAAATTTAATAATAACTTACAGAATTAAAAAATGTTTTAAAAAATAATTCTAAACTTTATATCACAAGTCCAAATATACAATGTAGCAACTACAATTCAAGAGATATTCCATATAAGTACCAACGTAGAACGTGTTAATATGCACGTGGTCTCGAATCAGCTGGTGTGTCAATAACCTGCATGATGACGACGTGTTATAAATTTGTGGACGTGTCACAATATTGTAATGTTAACATGTGTTCCTGGCTTGATACGTTGAAATATAAAATTCCTTAATTATTTAGTGTCAAACCAGATTCTTCACATCATGTTGTATGTATTGTTAATATTGTACATAACATATAGAAGGCCTCAAGGTAGATTAGTTCTGTAACTAATTGAGTTACCGTCTCTAAAAAAAGTCTTTATTATTATTATTATTATTATTATTATTATTATTATTATTATTATTATTATTATTATTATTATTATTATTATTATTATTGTCTGCAGTCAATATGATGCCAAATTAATATTTCATCCTTAGAGTTTTATTATTAAGGCAAACTTTATAATTCAGTCAGTACTAAAATTGAATAAATAATTCCACACAATGCAATACTGAACACACAATAAGATTGATTCCGTTAAGAATTTAATGAACAAATGAGTAAACACAACATGATGCATACAGAAACGTCACAAAATTGTAACCAAGACAAGGGTAAAACTTGCATTATGGGACATTCGTATCTATCAACAAGATACAATCGATTACTGTAATTATAATGAAAACATGAGATAGACCACGGTTTCCATGTGAGAACTCAAATGTGCTTGATTCAGATTAAGATAAAAAAACATAGTGTACAAGGATGTTTGTACAATTAGGTCCACAATATACATTATTTTGAAAAGATCTATTATAAAAACCAAATGTATGCAACAAATAATCATTAAGAAGAACCAACAAATAAAACAAATTACATATTCATAACAGTCCAACACTCAAAAGGAATCATTTGTCTTTATATCATATAATCTATTTAGCTAATAAGGTAAATAGCATGAATTATTTGTAGTATTATTTGGTGGTTGTTTTAGATATTGGTCATAGTGTTTCTTTCCTTCTAGAAACGTTTTTTTTTTAGTTTGCTTACATTACTTGCACTTTTAATCAAGGGTATTAACAAAGCATCTTCAATTGTAAGGCGTTAGTAAATCTTATCATCTGCAAAAACACTTTCATATCTTAATCAGTATTTGTTTTGATGATTTAAAATTGTTCTATGTTCTTTAATAGTTATATCATCTTATTTGTAGGGGTGCCATCCCAACAAAGTGACCATATTGATCATTGCCATTTATAACTCATTTCTTCATTTTGTGTTCTCTACAAAAGTATATGCCTTACTATTACATATTGTGTACTAGACTTGAATATATCTTTCTCTAATTTACCAAGATTTGTTTATCTTTGTAACGACCGTTCATTCCTATCAAACTAGAGCCAATATCGTTGTACCAGTAGCTGGGGTATCAACAAATGTTCCAAATGACGTTGTGTTTCCTTCCTTTGACTCTTGAAGAATCCCGTAAAATCCATTCCCTCAAAACACGTTATTTGTACAGGCTTATCTCTATGTGAATTTATACTGAGGTATCGTCATTGTAATCTTAAGTATTTATTGGTATTCTCTCCTTCCAGGTGTCATAGGTGAAACATTTGTCACATGCTAAATGTGTTGTATCTAGCATTAGAATGTTCATATATTCGCATTTCAATCATGTCACTCTTCAATTCGCATCGTCGCGAACAACATATATATTTTTGTATGAAAATGTTTTTTGAGACTGCTGGTGCAATGGATATGACGATTATATAAGAAGCAAATCTTTTCAGCTAAAGGTATTGGTTGTGTTTTAGAAATCTCAGTTTCGTCCTATTGATGTTTTGAAACAGTCTGTTGTTTAATCGACCATACACGATGTGCTAATACAAATATTCGAAAATAGCGCAAGATGTTGGTGTTTTTGTTTTGCTTAGATACTTCCCCTCCAAAGATTTTAATACCAGTGCGACAAAATTTGGAGAATGCAAATGTTCGTTCATTATGATATATTTAATAGTGAAGTCTTTCAATGCAATGAAAATATCCCGCGCGTGTCTTTTCACATCAGATAAAAGAAAATTAAACAGTAAAGGAATGCATAAAGGAAACAAGAAAGTGATATGAGAGTTGTCCTAAGAGTGGGCGCGCGGAATAAACCAAAACAAAAATCCATCATTGCAGACTGTTATTCATTTTGAATGTCAATGACTTTATTTATAATCATAAGCAGACAGTTCGTAGAAAACTGACACCCTAATCTACAACGTCTCCAAGTGTTTGTAATGCAGCAGACAAAATATAATTAAATCGATTAGAAAAAATTTCATATTGCTTGTGAAACCTAGCATCAAGAGTCAAGAAAATAACTTAGGTTATACGATACCCTGTTAAGTTTAATTTTGTAGATCCTTTGTGTTACCGTTCTTTCCTGTCTACTTTTATAATAGACAATTGTCAAGTCCAGTATATGTTATAAGATTTATTGTGCATGAGGTTGTATTCAACTCAACCCTTATCATATGGGACAAAGGTTGTCACATTTTGAAGTCCAACAGAATCACAAGCACATTTAAATGAATTCCATGACCAGCACCCTTCAGCAACTCATATGGAATGACCACCACCAATCTGCTGCCCATGCTATGTTGTTTATACAGACAAGTAGCAAACTAACCAATCAGAAAGTTACTTACCACTTGTCATGCAATAGAACAACCCAGCATGAACAGCACTCAGGGTAGCTTCATTGCTCAGAGTGAACAAAACTCAATAGGTAATCCTTGTTCAAGGTTGGCTAAATGGCTGTATATGTGAAAAAATGATAAAACACTAATTGCAACTGATGATTTTATTTCACTTATCTTTTAAAAACAGTAATTAGATAAAATAATAAAATACACAATTCCGCCTATTTAAAACACGAATATATAAACTTATAAAATATATGCTTCTGCTACATACTTCCCTTCACACATTGAAATGATGTCCTCATCATTTAGGTGTATCCACCATGATGGAAATTATGTCTTTGGAAACGGTATCAGGCATAGTGTTAAAAACTCCATTTGTGTGCAGTGACTGAAGGATACACACTTTTGTTAGCCAGTCAGGCTCATTAATGGCTTTGGACATCACGTAATCTCCAGAGGGCATCCATGAAGGTGTTTTAGTTACTCGACTAGAACGTCGTGGTGCTGGAACAGGCAAGGAACTGTTCTCTGTTTGTAACTAATCAGTAACTACGTTACTGGGGCTCTCAACCCTAGTGTAACTTGGTACTGCAGAGGTATTATCAATGCTGATCACAGTGTCTTCTGGATACATAGCTCCAGACTGTTCAGCAGTATGACCACGCTGCTCATTATCATCAACTGACATAGCTGAAACTAACTCTTCTCCCACACGGGGATTACCTTCATCCTGGTTTGAAGAGTTGCCATCTACTCTAAGACTCTCACTGGAAGAGTCTGTAATTAAATTTCCGCCGGCTAAATCGTCATCAACCCCTGGTCCTGATAGACATATCTCCTGTGTTCGCCGTATCGGAATCATTTCTGTATCACTTGGAAAATAAAGTGATATATGGTTCTTTTCATCCTGGTCCGAATCTGTTTCCCTGCTATTAATATTCGTAGGCGAATTTCTAGTCTTTGGTGTCGCAGACTTGAACGCTTGTTTGTCTTGCTTGTGATTATGATGCTCCAAATGCATTGGCAATGCACAAATAGGAAGCAGCAAATTTCTATGAAGAGTACGTTTGGGTCCTTTTCCACCTTCCGGTCGTACAGTGTATACTGGGATATCCGGGTTTGGTTGGGATTCCACTATGTAGGCATTAGTCTCCCAGCGATCAGAAATTTTGTGTTTTCCATCGAATGCGACAATCTTCACAAGAACCCTATCCCCAGGCTGAAGAGTTGCAGCTCTTGCTTTCATGTCATATTCCCTTTTCTGTTTATCTTGAGATTTTCCGGCAATACTTGTGGCTAGTTTGTACGATTCTTCCAATCGGTTTCGAAGAGATTTAATATAAATGGACAAATTGCTCGATCCACTACCCCTGTTTAATCCAAATGCGAGGTCAATAGGTACACGTGGTTCTCTTCCAAACATCAGACAAAATGGCGTCTGGTCTGTAGACTCATGGGGTGTGCAATTATATGCATGAACCAATGGTCCTAAATAACTTTTCCAATCCCGTTTTTTATCTGGATTGAGAGTTCCTAACATATCTAGCAGTGTCCTATTCCATCGCTCACACATACCATTACCCATTGGATGATAGGGTGTCGTGCGAGACTTCTTAATTCCAGTAATTTGACATAATTCCTTGATGACAGTGCTTTCAAAGTTTGCACCCTGATCTGAATGTAAACGTTGGGGCATACCATAATGCACTATAAAACCATTAAATAGAGCCTCGGCTGTAGTCCTGGCTGTCTGGTTTCTTGTCGGAATCGCATGTGCATACCTGGTAAAATGATCTGTAATAACCAGTATATTTTGGTAGCCTCCTTTGGACATCTCCAGAGTAAGAAAATCTATGCAAACTAGTTCTAATGGCTGTGTGGTCACTATATTGACAAGTGGTGCTCGAATATTTGTTGACGATTTTCTAAGCATGCAACGACGACATTTTTTAATCCATATTTCTACATCATTTGCCATGCGCGGCCAATAGAATCTATCCCTCAGAAGAGAAAGTGTCCTGTCTCTGCCTAAGTGACCGCAATCATCGTGTAAATAGTGCATCGCCTCCTCGCGATGAGACTTGGGAAGTACCAGCTGTAGTTGATCATGATCATCAGCTCTTGTCCTCCTGTACAGCACACCTCTTTGCAGCCATAACTTGTCAAAGGTCCGAAATATTGCTAAATGATCTTTTCCAGTAGGTAGTGCCTGTCGATTAGGCTTTCCTTTTGTCTCTTACAGTCTTTATCTATTCCCTTATAACAGGATCCTTGGACTGAGCCACTCTCCAATCTCTATCTGTCATTGCGGCAATGCCAGAACCAGAGTCAATATCATCAACAACATCAGCAGACAGACAAAGACTTTCAACAAATGGTTGAGCACTAGCTACATTACATAGGACGTGTAATGTTTCTTTGGTAATAGTCTTCATATCCATAGTGCTGGTCCTGCCCCTGCTCTCTACACGTGGTAACCGAGATAGACCGTCTGCATACGAATTTCTCGACCCGGCTCTGTAAATGATGTCAAAGTTGTAAGCAGCTAAAGCAAAGTGGATGGCAGACTTTACCGCTTCAATGGGTGCATATCCTGTTAAGGAAGAACCGAAGGAAGAACCGACATCATCGCATGCAACGGCATCCATCGCCAGTGGTCATATATATGTCACATTACCATATGAATTAAGAATATCTGTATTTTCACGAGACAGTAAGAGTGAAACATCATATGAATTATGGAGATATGAATTTACATGCTTACAGCAAGGCTCATATCCACAGGACCAGGTATCTCGTGCCATTCGACGTTCCTTGAAAGGAGAAGCTGGACGGATTGCTATGCGATTGGGTCCAACAGCATCCATCAATGGGGTATTATCAGAACTGGACAGTGTGTATAGCAATGTGGATTTGAAAGAGACTTTGTTAGCTGACTTATACAGTGCTCACCAGAAAGAGGACGAAGATATAGCTACATGGAGTTGTAGGCTGGAAGATTTGTTAAACAGAGCCGTCCAAAAAGGGTTAGTGAGGACCGATGAGACAAATGATATGCTAAAGGCTATGCTATGGACAGGACTTAAACAGACACTTAAAGATGTGTCTGGTCATAAGTTTGATTCACTCAAGACATTTGATGAATTGAGAGTAGATCTTCGTCGCATAGAATCTGAACACAGACAACGGGAAGATGAACTAAAACGCAGCAAGAAAACTACACATCTTAATATGGCATCAACTTCAACTACATCACAAACAAAGGAGATTAGTTAATTAAAGGATCTTGTTCAGCAGCTGTCACGGGAGGTAAAGATCCTTACGGAGCAATCAGTATCCCACTTATCCAACAACCAGCAAAGCTATAGGAGTCAATTTAGAACAGATAATACTGTGAAGAGGAGAGACCGAATATGCTGGCACTGCGGCCAAGTCGGACATATTGCTTCTGCTTGTCGTGTTCGTCTAGACCATTCAAAACGAGATTTAAACTCCACGATGCCTATGGCTGGGGGCAAGCAGTAGGCTATCAACGGGGTTGCCCCAAGAACCATAAAGAAACTTATACGACAGAGCTAGTAGGACACACTAATGAGGTTTATGTTGTTATCAATGGTATTAGAGTAAATTCACTTATTGATACGGGATCGACTGTATCAACAGTTAGCCAGACATTTTATAACAATAATTTGAAGACTATTCCGATTGAGCCCATTACAGACCTTTTTAATGTTGAATGTGCGAATGGAGAGAAGTTACCATATTCGGGCTACATAGAGGTTGAAATAGAAAGTAACATTCTGCCAAATATGGAAGGACAACGTTGTCTGATGCTAGTCGTGCCAGACAGCAACTACAGTAGTCGTGTTCCTGTGTTGCTAGGCACAAACTATCTAATGCATGCTTTAGAAGAATGCAAAAGTGAGCATGGATCAAGATTTCTACAGACAGCTCGATTACCAACTCCGTGGTATTTGACATTTAAATGTTTGACTTTACAAGAAAAGGAGTTAGCAAAGAGAAATTTTTGTCTAGGTGTTTTAAAGAGCGCAGAGTCGCATGATATTATTGTGCAAAGCAACAGCAATGTGATTTTGCGAACTTTCGTTGATAAAGAGGTGCCATATCATTTGACATGTGCTCTGCAGCAGACAAAATATAATTAAATGGATTAGAAAAAGTTTCATATTGCTTGTGAAACCTAGCATCAAGAGTCAGGAAAATAACTTAGGTAATACGATGCCCTGTTGAGTTTAATTTTGTAGATCCTTCGTATTCATGTAAAAGAACAATGAACTCATACATGAACACTTCTGACGTTACAATATACCTTATTCAGTTTCCAAAAGCTGTCTTACAATACCGAGTTTTCAAAAGCATTTAATATTTTACGAAAATGTCCCAAAATACTCATTAAGGAGAGATGATTAGCTAAATTTACTGTTGAAGTTTAAGTCAAAATAACGTTGATTCTTAGAACAAAATCTGTTTCTTCTCAACTTCCGCGTACCCAACACCAGATGCTAATTCAGCGTTAGAAAGTAGAACAAGGTGCTATGACCATAACTTGCTCTCGTATGCCAGCTCTATCAATGCAAATTTAACAATAATATATACTATACAGAATATATTTAAAATGACTGAAGAGGCTTTGATCTAAGAGAGTGGAATGGAATTCAATACAATACAAGATCAATTTCTGCAGTCGGGTACTGAATTTTGAATATCTACGAGTATTTTATCTCCATAGGCCGATAATTCTAGACAAATAACATTTCTCATTTTATAGTATAACGTATTAAATTTCCATAAGAGTATACATTGCAATCATCCAATACCTGACGTTGAAAGTCACATGACATTTTATGTAGATTTTCCAAACTCCTCATGGAATACGTTTAGAATTTCAAATCTTCATCTCAGTATTAAAAAGAGACGCAATCTTTTCTTTGAACACGTACAAGATGTTGTTACAACATTACCGGTGTACCATTGCTTTCGCCTGCTAACAAAGATTAGGATTCTATCTAATCTCGGAAGTTTTAGTCTCAAATGGGAGGGGCCCGAAACATCGGTTCGCAGTAGAGAAATAGTATTGCACAGAAAATAAGTTGCTGTTTTTATTATAAAGACGCCTAGTACGTATATAATCATTGATATGAAGCTAGGTGAAAACGTGGCAGCTGTTTGCATATATTTTAGTATACAAATACACAAACATATAACGACATATTTTTATATGTGAGCGTTAAATGCGTATTAGTCTTTTTCTTCCGCTTGTGTCATTTTCCAAATATTTCCCATGTTCTCCATCGGTCTATAGTTTGAATAAAAAACCTCCCCAACCTATGCTTTGTTCATACTATCTTCTCTAATATTCATGCAGAGGTTTTCATTAACATAAACAATTATAAACTGATATCTTACTCCGACTGCAATGAGAGGGAGAAACAAAAACAACTTTGATATTCGTGAAGGAATCAATAAAGAATGCTATGTAAATATTCTGATTCTCAAAACTTTTTCATCAGAAAAACAATTCGAAGTAGTATTAGTAAGCTATATTAAATCAGCACAATTATCGTTTCATCCCCCAAAAAAACCTTTTAAGGGAATAACTTCAAATAAGTATGATTTATATAGCGCTGCTTCTCTCATTTACATGAAACCTATTCATACTAGAGTAATTGATTTATTTAAACATGCACTCAAAAAATAATACAAGTAACCAGGTTTTGTTCTCGTATCGTGGACGGCGTAATCTTGAGAGATCTTTTGTACAATTCAGCACAGTTCTTATTAAACTATTACAATGTTAAACAATGCTTACATTGAAAATGAAAATTTTCGATTCAAGCTATCTGTATTACTACTGAATCACACTTGACCACATAGACTGGACGGAACCCTTCGCACCAAGAGAGAGAGAGAGAGAGAGAGAGAGAGAGAGAGAGAGAGAGAGAGAGAGAGTCATAATGCCTAATTCAGTGCATATCACTGTTCACCTTTCAAGACCTTATTAAATATTCGTAGTGGCGCTCGTGTCATCTTCATATTAAGTTATCGTTCACTGACTTGCTTGCGAAGGACTATGCGCAAATTCGGACAATCATTGTGATAATATCAAAATATTATAGTAAAATATCTTTCATTTGATTATGTTATTTTGTTTAATACCTTATAGTCGTACAGAAAATTGTGGCTTGTACGTGAAACAAAGTTCTGAATAATACTTGAATCAAGTTGGATTTCCGTTTGCAATTTAAACTCATTATTTCCAGTCCCCAGAATTTAGATCTAGATTAAAAAAATTTGGTTCTAATACGACCTAAGATGTGATGGATATGTTTAAAGACGAGTTGCTGGAGCTTGCTAAACACTATCCTATCTCTGATATAACATTATCTTTGTTAGAAAACGAAATGAAAAACATTTTGATAAAATAGTTTCTGGATTTTTGTTTTTATACAGGAGCCATGTGCATAATTAGTTAGTCTCTGGTTCTGAACGTAATGTAATATAATTGAAATCGAAATTTGATCACTGGACAAAAGTGAGAGAAGACGGGTTGGGAACAAAAGAAGAAAATGCAAATACAAATGCAAACAGAAGCATGCAATTGTAATGCAAATTTAAAATTTATATTAATACAATTAAATTAAGATTAATATTTTAAAAGTAAAATAAAAACGCAAGTTTAGCAGGATGACAGAAAAATGCAAATCCAACGTAAATAAATGCAAATTCAATTAAAATTTAAAGAAATTCAGGTTTTGTTGCTTCAAAAATTTTAGGTTAGTACGCAATCTTACAGAAAATTGATTGGTAAATCTGCACTTTAAAACAATAGCTGAAACTTTACAATGGCCAGATGGGAAGTTGACTTTGCAATTACATACTGTACCAATGGACCAATCGCATGAGGTCAACACTTAAATGTCACGAGAACAACGTGCTATGTATGATGTACTTAAGGAATTTATAGTGAAGGAATACCAAATTCGCACTTAACAACTATCAACAATGCATCTGGAATGGCAAAATGACACGGACACCCATTTTACTGTTTCTGCTCATCCCATATCAATCATAATGGTAAGAATAACATTAGACAATTTCATAGGATATAAAGAGCTTTGTTAATAAGGTCAAAGCTTTAGAAACTTTTGTCTGTACATATACCCATTATTAGGAACAGACTAATCAGAAATTATATTCTGGTGTGCAGTTAAACTTACGAAACCTTGAGAAACATGATCGGGATCTTGAGATTGATGATCAGAAAGTTATTCCGTCAGTTGCCACCATGTAGTTATTAGTCTTTTGACGAGGTCAAGTGTTTCCAGAACGTATCGACGACAGTGATCCTCCTTTTACAACACAATATTAATTATAATCACTGCATCAAAAGACAATCAACGATTTCTAACAAGAGCAAGATCGCGTAATCTCCGATTTGTTGGTATTAGTGAAGCTGAAGAGGCACACGTATCAAATTGCTTTTTCTTGCAAAATGTGCTTCCTTGAAGATAATGAATATCGCAAGAGATACGAGTTGGTGACGAGTGGTTTCATCATTAGATCTTATAATTTGTTTGATGCCCCTAGAGACCAAGTGGTCAAAAGCGCTCAGTGTGATGAATAATTGCCATCTCACGTAAATCTGCTTGGGTTTTGATCTCGGCATCGACCAATGTGGGTATGTGGGTAACTTCTTGTGGGTCTGTGCTTCTTTCCAGCATTTTCAGGGTTCTTCCTCCACCATTTATAGTGGTCGCAATGTATAGTCTATCATGTATTGCCTAATGGAGTTAAACCGTACGATAACAACATCGAATCCCTTTTATTGGTGGAAAATTAAATGTATTGTTTCCAAATTTCTTAGATCTTGCACACTACTTAAATGGTAAGAATAACGGCTCTTTTCTTACCGTTTCCTTTATTTCATGAACCATTTAGCAGCTAAAATGTAGATTATGTTGGTGCCTTATCTAAGACAAAGTCTGGCAATCAATACTTGTTTACCATAATATGTGCATGCACACGATTTTCAGAAATAATAATAATAATAATAATAATAATAATAATAATAATAATAATAATAATAATAATAATAATAATGAGGACTTTGTATAGCGCCTAATCTTTCGAAGCTTTAAGCGCTTTACACCATCAATAATGATATGACTACACTACAGAACAGCAAATGACAAAAACAATGAAATTGGAAAACATAAAAACATGCTGAAAACATAAGATACAAAACATGATTAGGTCGCTAAGTTTGTTCCTGCAGTCGAAACAGGTGAGTCTTAAGAGCACTCTTAAAAGGGATCACTGTGTCTTTGTGTCTAATTTGAATGGGCAATTCGTTCCACGTCACCGGGCCCTGGTGTGCAAACGAACGTTGTCCATATGACTTTGTTTTCACCTTGGAAACAATGAGTATACGATTATCAGAAGAAGAGCGTAAGGATTTAGCTGATGTATACACATTGGTGAGGCTGGATAGGTATGTGGGACTGGAGTCTGTCATTGAAACGTAGCACAGAGAACAATTGTTGTGTTTGATTCTGTATCGAATCGATAGCCAGTGTAGGGTACAGAGCAGTGGTGAGATGTGTTCTGATCGCGGTACTCTAAAGATGATCCGTGCAGCTGTGTTTTGAACTTTTTGAAGTTTCTGGGGTAAATATTGTGACGAACCAGAGAGAATTGAGTTACAATAGTCCAGTCTTGAAAGTACTAATGAACACACGAGTGTTTTAGTGGCATCAACTGAAAGATATTTACGAATGGAACTGATGCATCTCAATTCAAGATATGCAGCCTTGCATATGTTCATAACATGTTGGCGCATTCTGAGAGTACTGTCTAGAGTAACGCCTAGGTTTCGTACTGACCATGAGAATTTAATGTTGGTGTTGCTGATATTTATTGTTTGAGGTAAAATATGTGAATGAGAAAGTCTTTGTGTTTTGATCAGAATAGCCTCAGTTTTAGCATCATTCATCTGCAGCTTGTTACATGTCATCCATGATTTCACATCAGAAATGCACCTCTCTACTACATGGATGGTAGCATCAACATCAGTTGGGTAGCTAGACTTGTATATTTGCGTGTCATCAGCATACAATTGGTGAGACACTGGGTGATGATCTATGACACTTGAGAGCGGCTGAGTGTACAGAAGGAAGAGAACAGGTCCAATAACACATCCTTGTGAAACATTCCACAACATATGTCAGCTGGGGTGGAGTGTATTCCATCTGCAGATATAATTTGTGTCCTCTTGACTAAGTAGGACTGGAACCACTGTAAGGCTATATTCGTAATGCCAAATACATGCTGGAGACGGTGAAGCAATATATCATGGTCTATTATGTCAAATGATAAATATAGGAGAGTGAGGACTGTAATCTTTCCACTATTCAAAGCAGAGAGAATGTCACTAAATACTTTCAGAAGAGTAGTTTCCGTACCAGAGGCGTAGCGATGATATTTTGCGCCCGGGGACAAACTATAAAATTGGCGCCCCAGCGATCTTGTGACAGATTTATTACCCTTGTTTTCTTATTATAATGTAACGTTGCAAGCCTCATTTTGGCGCCCTTGTACCTTGGCGCCCGGGGACATATGTCCCCCCGCCCCCCCCCCCCCCTCGCTACGCCTCTTTTCCGTACTGAGGCAAGGGCGATATTCAAACTGTAAATTGCTGTACAATACCGTCACGAAATGTTATAACTAAAATCATTGGGGAAGCTGTGATAATGTGTTTTGTTACACTTTTTGGACTTACCAGATCCGATGAAAAATAAATCAAGTTTTAACGTTCACGCCTATGATTTTCTTACAAATTACGTATTAATGAAATATAAAACATATTAATCCAAGTTTATCACCCTGCAAAAAATGTTGTGTTTTACCAGATTTTAAATATGATTTGGTCATACTGCTTTTATACTTGAAATTATTCCGATGAGGGTATTATACAATGCTGTTAGAGAATGAGGTCGATACTCATTATGTTCTTGTCTTATTTTTTAACTGGGTGTTGAACACATGGTCCCTGAATCAATGTTGTACTTAGACGGAAAACACCTTTTGACGGACGATTCATAGACTATTTTGACAGATATAGAACAATTAATCATTACAATCGACTTAGCATCACATTTCCCACAAAAAGAAGATTGAAACAATTGTGTGCAATCTGATTGGAGTGACGTTGGTTTGAGCAGTCTACACATTCCGGAAATATTTACGAATCCGGACAAGACACATACATATTTACAGCACAAGACGAGTATGAACAGAAATAGCTACCATTTGAATGCAAGCGCTTGTTTCTAGTGGATCCAACCATTATTTTTAAATAATGGATTCTACGACACTCAGGATGAATCCTCTCAAGTAGTAATAGTTGAGAAAGGAAACTGAACACTTCATGTAGATTGATTTTATTAAAGCAATCAATAGGAAACTGAACACGTCATGTAGATTGCTTTTATTAAAGCAATCAATAAGAAACTGAACACTTTATGTAGATTGCTTTTATTAAAGCAATCAATAGGAAACTGAATACTTCATGTAGATTGCTTTTATTAAAGCAATCAATAGGAAAATGAACACTTCATGTAGATTGCTTTTATTAAAGCAATCAATAGGAATCTGAACACTTCCTGTAGATTGCTTTTATTAAAGCAATCAATAGGAAACTGAACACTTCATGTAGATTGCTTTTATTAAAGCAATCAATAGGAAAATGAACACTTCATGTAGATTGCTTTTATTAAAGCAATCAATAGTTATTAGAGTTTGCGACTTCTGAAAAGTGAATAATGTCAATTAAACAGTGTAATTTCTAGTACCAAAAACTAATTAACACATTGACATAATTGCAAATGCAAAACACGTCATCCATTTCAACCTTTTCAAAGGATTCTAGCAAACTCATGCAGCATTTGGGAGTTTTCAGTATATGTTGATGCCAATCAGCATGCAAACGTGTCCTAGATTGTTAGATTATTCAATATACATGATAACATCCTGAATAGATGGCTGTGATGCGTACATCGATGATAGCATTATATGCAACCACAGCTGGAATAATAACTTGAATGCATTCTAATTCGCTTGATTGAAAATGTGAAGCAAATTTATCAATATAAGTAAAATTAACTCTTTCGGTGCTTGTGTAACATTTGTTTTTAGATTGTAGGAAACCTGTTAAAATTAGATTAAATCAATCTCAGAATTCATATTGCCTATCAGTAGAAAGAAGATGATGCTATTTTTGTGTATATCTTGAAAGTTTGTTAAACTATTTGCATGATTCCTGAACCTCTTTCCTACATGCTGATTGCGAGACGCACACTGTGATGGTCTGATAAATGTCAGGAGGTTTTGATACGTTCAATCGCATACTTAAAAGTGCAGCAGTTATTTAGCTCCAGATAGCAAACGAGCATTATAAATGTTTCCTGATGATATTGATGTAAGGGTTGATGACGTATTCATATCAGGAGATATGTGTTAATACATCTCCTTCTACTGTTATTATATTCATTGATCGCAATCACATTAATTTATCAATAATCCACTTATAATCATCATTACTATAAAAAGAATATTTTAACTTTATCTGAGATTCATGCTTAGGAAATACGACAATGATATTCGGCACACCAAGGGAAAAGTAAATCTGCTTGCAGAAGCATTTTCACGTGTATAGAAGTGCAATAATGCCAAACTGTGTACATAATTTTAGGTAGTTCACTAGGGTAGATTTCATGTGTACATTTTTTGTGTGCATCCTTTCATATGTATTATTAACTCAAATTTAATCGAAACCATTGTTGCATAAATCTCTGTTTCTATATGAGGGAAGCTGTTGTTTATATAGTGTTTTCATTTGTGGAATGTCTCGTTACTTATACATTGGTATTGACAATTGTTAAAGTCAATCATAAATAATATACATGTGTTAGGTGGTTTTCCATTGGATGTCTTAATAATATGGTAAGTACTGATATGTAGAGCCGTAAGGGTATATACTTACGGGAGTTGACTAATAAACTCATCCTTATTTCATATGTTTTTGTTTTAATATATGTATGTAGATGTATTCGATGTTGTGTTTGGATAGAATCTAAGAGGAAACTATCTGTTTGATCTGTCTTTGGAATTGAATAGAGCTATTTGACTATGTACTAGAAGATTATTTTGAAAGTATTATGGATTTATTCAAAAGTCAGGAAAATGTCATTTTGATAGACCAACAATAGGTCACATAGGACCTGGAATTCATTCGAGTTGTGTAGAACTTTTAAGGAATAATTTGGACTTATTTCATGTAACTCTAAAGGTTTATTTTAGATCTCTCATTATTGCATTTTGCATTAAGTTGTTGCTTTTTTATATTAGTTATCTTACTGAGTTTAAGACTATATAGTCGTAACTCTAGCTTTACCAAAGTCTTGCAAGCATACAAACAATCAGAGAAATTTAACATTAGCGACACTTGACAGTGCAGAACATGTATGTGATCATTCTCTGCAGCAAGTAAATAGATACCCTGAGGAGTAACCGAGTTATTCTGTACTTTTATCAGTTTGGCATAAACATACTGAGAACATGGGAAGGTCATCGCTTAAGCATAAAGCCATGTCATGCTCCCCGAGAACCATACTTAAGTAGGAAGAATTAGGGAATTCGATAATAGTTTACTTCAATTGAATGACTTTGAGAACATTTTTTATGATCTGAATATTGTAGATGCGTGGCTACTGCAATTTCATGTTTGTTTAAACTGTAAACGCTCGAATTTATTGCTCCAGATATTACATTCGATGAGTGCTTTGCTAAAGAAGTCATTCATGTTTCGTTGCTGATAAAGTGTTTACAATCAATGACTATGCTCAAAGATATATTGTGTTGTTTCGATGTATTCTTTTGGAGCTATTTAATTGACCATTCAGCAATAGTCATTTCATTAACAGTTAAGCCCCGTCTTGAGTTGGCAAGGAGGGAATGAGAAGTCCGTTGTCGTACCGCTAGATTCCAGTAAATGTTATTCTGATTAAGTTTACTACAGGCGTTCATAGGAATTACAAATCAAGCTAGCGTTTTTAGTCCTAGATATTAGTTGTAATAAGGAGGTAAAGCTGTGATATATCCACTCTTAATATCTAATCATCAATGAGAGTATCAACTACAGTGTTATTGCCCTGACTAAGTAAACAATACAATAAAAATGAAATTAATGCATGTAATTACAGACATATGAGCATAGCTGTAAGGTACAAAATCACTAGTCCTCATTTACTATTTGATACGATTCACTTCCTCCTAGATGTAGAGTTACAAACGCAATGAGCAATTCAATTTATAGTTCTGTTACACAGCAAAAAATGTTTGATCACATAATAGATTGACAACTGGAACTCAAGTTGCCGATATGTCAGCATCATCTGACGGATTCATCTCTTTGCCATCTCACTGAAGCTGATAGGTTGGCATTGCCGTATTTCTTTAATCTCCCTATCCCTCTGTCCTTTTCGCCTCCTCGACCGTCTTGATTGTGGGTTGCACTCTTTATCTTTGTGCCGAACATGTATGGAGCTGGTTTTCTTTTTACATTATAACACACCCAAATACGTGTTAGGTTTCGTCCTTGTAGGATCTAACAAAATTCACACTCTTCTACGTCAGATATTATCTTATTGTAATTCGACTTAATATAAACAAAGAAGCAACAGGAATTTGTGCATTTTCTGACATAATATAACATGATATAAGTAGACATTTTATATAAACCAATTCCTCTCGCTGTGAGTTGTAACCTATATATGTCACACACGCTCCAGGTGTCAAATCGTCGATGCACATTTGAAAACAATTATGACATAAATATACAAACGAATTACTGGACTTCATACCAAGTCCCAGCTATATTCATTACTGTTGTGCTATTTACTCAGATACAATTTCATATATACATGATATAAAATATTTCAGACAAAATGCATTAAATCATTATGATAAATGATTCATATAACATTCAAAAGAAATACATTCTCACAATGATTATAAGAGTGACGAATGAATTTCCTACATTACATGGGTTTTATTATATTCAGTTCAGATCAATGTATGTTTATTATCTGAACTTAGAAAACATGAAATATGTATATAATAAAACAAAACAAATTAACCCATACTTTCACATATACATTAATGATCATATTGTATGCAAATGAAAATAACTTTCTGCTTTAGTTTTGCACGCGCTTACGATGCAGCTGTATCTGTTTGTTTTCTTATTCTCAATTTACGATTCGTGCCAATCTAGCAAGAAATACTTGCTCTTGAAGGAGCTAAAGTTCTGCCTCCGATCAGAAAATTGCCAAATTTAGCGAGAGGGAATCACGTAAAAACAATTAATTTTGTCTGGGAACGCACATTCAATCCATAAACTGGGCCAATTATAATTAATTTCTCTAATCGCAATAAATATGTAAAGCTATCATCGGTGACAGTGTTACGTGCTTAGGCTCAAATAAACAGTAACATTAAAAGAGTGAGAATAACAAGCTTGTAAACACTTAATAAACAATTTATTGAGCACAAATATTTTCCAGAAAATAAAAATAAACTTACAGTTTTAAGAATCAATTCCGAAATTATTCCAAAAATAATTCAAAATATAATCCACTAGAGAAACTGCAAAAGTCCTGGTAATAAAATGTCCAAATCATTCCAAGTTCGAATCTTAGTGAAGTATCCAAGATGGAAGACAATCTTATGTGATGAAGTCAGTTCTTGGTAATGGAATTCAATGAGCACAATTTTTTCCAGATAAATAACAAAATAAATCTTCTTGATCCAAACGAACTGAATCATTTCCAACACAAGTTAATTTAAAATAACTCAAAACGACACACAACTTAGTATTCTAACAGCCCGCGTTCTACTAAATAGTTCGCTCCAAACATAATTTATATACCTGTCTTTACGTAAATAAGAAAGGGGTCACATGATCTTCTAGAATCTTTTAGAACAAATTTACGTTCAAAAAAATCACGTACACACCGTATGACCCAACTAAAAAATAGAAAGATGTTTATAACAAAGCTCCATAATGTCCTTGGAATCAACGAATCATTTTAAAAGCTTGTTTACAACTCTGGTCAGAAATGAGGTCAACACCTGGTGTTTACAGGTCATAACACTTTTTAAAAAAATATCTCCCAATGAATAAATCTTAAACTTAAAATGTAAAATTTGAATCTGACAAACAAACAATTAAAACAAAAAATAAATTACCAAAATTACAAAAATCAAATACACGTAACAACAGAATAATTCACTTTATACAGCCATGACTAATCACCATTCCTGAAAATATCACTGTACAGCACTTATTACCAAACGGCTAAATTTTTTCTCAAACGTTTAGATCTGGGTTTTCGTATCTTTGACATTTGTCAGTATATGACTATAGGTGAACACATTTCTCACTCTTATGTAAATTAAAATTAACGTATGCCGTCAAACAAGAGAGCTGAGACATCGCTTAAAATTTGTTTCAGTCATATCGCTACGATGTCTGCAGTGAGGCAGTATATAGTGATGTCTAGCACTGGGGCATTATGCCGCATACATGTAGGATGATGTCCCACCCTGTCACATTATCCTGACAACAGGCCAACCAGTAGTAACACTAACTTCTTAATGCTGAGCGTCATGCGAGGCAGCTGCTAGTACAATTTTAGTAAGTCCTTGATATGACTCGGCCGGGTATCGAACCCACGACCTCCCGCTTCAGGGGCGGATGCTCTAACCACTAGGCCACCGGAGCAGTTAATTGGTATTATGTAATTTATAGTAAAACTTAGCACAGTTTTATTACAAAAATCTGAATTAGTATTTTGCTGCCAAAAGTGTTCAGCACTGTAGATAACCTTCCGTCTGGTATAGGTTTTGAGCCTCCACTTTTGTGCAAGGTTTGCAACTGATAAAAAATAACAATATAAGGTAATGTATTATGTGTACTCCTCATGGTGGCTCATCGTATTGGGAATTGCTACCTTAAGAGCTAGAGTTCCAAGAGGTAGAGTCGTCTTCATCGGAAAATAATAGGTCTACCTTACTCTGTGGATGATTGGTTAAAAGAATTTCGGGCTTGTAAAGCAACTGAATAGAGGAGTCCTTATGCTAGATAGACGCTCTTGCAGTGCTATGAATTAGGTAAATAAGATACGTACTATTTGTTTCGTTGCATATCTGGCACCAGAATCATTCTACATCCCAACATGTCTTGTACATATTGAGAAATTTGTATTACACTCCTATTAATTAGTTGGAAACAATTGTGTTTTTCACAAAATGTCAAGCGTACATTAAGTTTAAAACAATGTAAAAAATGTCGTGAATTATGCTAAAAGCATCTGTTTTATTTCACTATTTTGTTCAGAGTTTTCATACCTTCTACTATATCTACCTCTCGCAGAAATAGTGTTATTTTCATAAGGTTCGTTGGCAAGATAACGAAAATTTCTTAATTAATGGAACGATGTGAGAATTATAGTGAAATGGACCATAATTGAATTATCAAAATACTATTTTCGTTTGAATGGGGACTCTGTTCCCCGGGATTTATCATGCTGAGACACGAGTTCCTAATAACAAAGATGAATATATGGTTTCGAGATACATCAGGTATCAAATTGCAATTAGAGAAAATAAATTCACAAGAATACGTTAGGCTTTGTTAAGTACACTTTCACTGTAATAAAACCTAATGCATGTACCGAAGTCGGCCGGAGATTGAACCAAACTATATAACATCATCATTCGATAACTAGTTCATTGTAAGTAATACATACGTATGTGTGTGTGGCTCATGTAATTATGGCGGATTCTTATTAGTGTTACATCCATCTAATGCACTGGTCTAAGGAGGGTTTCACCTCAAAGAGATTGCTGTTAATAGCGTTATTCAATGATGCATGCCATCTACTAAAGAGAATGTGTCGAATTTATTTTTAAAACCAGAATATGTATTTCGAAAGGAGATGGTTCTAGAAATAAGGTTAAATTTGGCAGCGCGGTCTACTATTTAATTGGATACCGACATGACTGAACAAAGAACAATATATGATATTGTGAGAGGAATATAGCTTAGCATGTTTAATGACGGCATTGATCAGTGATAGGTTTTCCAACTTTCTAGTGCAAAGTAACCAACGTACTGATACAGATTAAAGAAAATAAAATTAAAAAATATGTTTGGTTTCTAAATGCTTCAGAGCCAGATTTATTATCCTAAAAATAGCAATGCATCATCTTGCAAACGATGTTTGTTTGGTTCTTTTCGAGTTAGCCGGAGACTTATGTATTGATGCTGCTGCAACTTCCAGAAAAATGGAAGCAACATCTTGAACAGAATCAATACTGTTTATACAGGTAACTTTCTTTAGCCTAGATTTGCAAAGATATTCCCATGTTGTGGACCAGTTATCGTTCTTTAAATTCCATTGTGAAATTGATGCATGGATGGCAAAGTGAATAGATTTTGGAAGATTGGGAAAGGGTTGCTCTTGTGGAGATCACCAGTCATTCAAATCATAACCCAATAACAGAGATGATGACCAAATATATAAACGTAAATGTAACAGTTCCCGGATGCAGGGAAGTTGGCGACTTAGTATCATATGAACACAAATAAATCTACCACCAATGTGTCTTTGTCATTTATTTGCCTTGATTCCCATAAAATGTTACTGGCTGTGACATTCCAGTGTAGATCCAATGAGGTAGTCACCCATATGACGAGGTTGCCAAATTTATTTGATTACATAATGGTATTAGTGGTATGTCAAATGAGCATATTCACTCAGTGGAGAGTGACCCTTACATCAATGGTTTGTATTTTTAAAAAAAAGCTTTATGAGTACCCAATTATTCACAACAGTATGGGAGTTCTCGCTGACGCAATATTGGGAATTTGCTTCAAGCCTTCGAAAATTCTACTGGATTTTAACATTCTTTGTTACCCGTTTTAATTTTGAATGGTGTTGTATGTAGGGTTGAAATTTCTGGTGGCAACGCATCTATCCGCTCATTTATCGCTTGCATCATTAGACATTGTAAATACTTGGTTGAGATTTAGAGCTGAAAGAACTGGTACATTCTGAGTTATAGCTTTTAATTAATCAAAAGCCTCTTGTTATTTGTCCGACCAACACAACTTGGTTTTCTTACTCAACTACATGGCCAGGGTTTCAGCAATTAAAGAAACATTTGAGCAAACGTTTCGAAAATATCCAGCTTTACACAAACATTGCATCAGCTGGTTTTTAATTATATACACTTTGAATTCTGATATAGCAATGAGCGGAACTTCTGACGAGTTTATTGTAATGTCAAACAATATGCTCAAAGACGGCTAAACTAATTTTGACTTAACTGTCACATTCGTATTACTCAGATTATTAAAGAATTTTCCGAATAGTTTCAAGGTGATTTTGTTCTACGTTTTGTTAGATAATGACATCATCGTATTGGCATCACGGCCATTTATACCTGATGCGATAATGTTCATTTAACGCCGTAACGTTGAGGGATTTGGTTAACGTTCATACCCAATGCAATCCCTTTGTATTGGTAGAATCCATTTCAGTTCCAAAGTCCGAAATTGCGTTTTATCTATCCATTAAATGAATCTGCCAGAATCCGTTTTAAATGGACTAATTTGGTGACATCTTGTATATTCAATTATGTAATGCAGTTATCAGTTTATTTCGTTGGAAATTAATCTGCTTTGTTGGCAAAATTCACTTCTGAGTTGTCAGTATACATATGGGAAATACTGCCTCGTTTCAGAACTAGAGTACATGGCTGCCTTCAATTTACTTTTCCATGGTTCAGTAAAACCTTTTTCCATCAAATGCTGAAGATAGTGAATTTTCAAACAAGCGAACCTTTGCTGGGTCCGATTAGAAAACGTCTCCACACCAAATACCTCTATAAAAGCTTCTTGATTTCACTGTTTTAATCCACATTTTAAGGCAAGGACAATTGCCAAGTGGCCAAAACGTGTATTCATTGGATACAAAAATTATATTATTAAATATATTAGTTTCAAATATAATATATTACATCAAATTGTAAATTAACTTATATATTTTATATGGAATTATAAAACTCACTACATTAACAACGAAACTCTTGATAGAGCGAAAGAAGGTGCGGCGGGGCAAGCTCTACTAAGTCAAATTCTAATTAAGTGCTCGGATATTTTAAATAGATTTAAAGCCATTAATTCGGAAAAAACGCAACATAATAAGGATTATATATTTACTGGTTTAGGTTTTTAATGCGCAATGTGGGTGGGTGGGGGCATATATAACAATAATAAACTAGTTAAAAAATTAGAGATTCCGAGCATGTTTAGATACTTAAAGAACTTTTTACTTAACTGCATAGTTATGAAAGAACTGTGGGAATTAAATTAGGAAATCAAAATATGATTCGATCATGGAAGATATTACAATAACATAAAATGCAACATCGAATAAAAGCATTTGCGAATGAATAAAGGCAGAGCGTGGAGGCACTGTTCCCGACTAATTTCTTTGAAAGTACAATATCACTGCTGCAAATACATGCACGATGCACGGTTGACAGTAAAGGCAAGAGGAGAATGAATTTGGAGGAAAATGAAGGAATTGGAGAAATAGGAGAGAAGATGCAAATGAGAAGAATACAAGGACAGATGGAAAGCTCTCTCAAACTATAAAGCGATGCAATAGACTAACATAGGGTTGACCAGGAGGAGAGTGCTTGGAAAATTTAACCATTTTGATTATTGAATTGTTAATAAATTGTTATTTGCTGATTAGCACTTTTTTGTATATTCAATAATGTATCGTCTTCTTGCTGACTGAGAAGCTAAGAGCTTCAAATCTATCTTTCACTAAATTAACCGCCATCCAAAATCGAGCCTGGGGAGACTTATATAATAATTTAATGGAACAATTGGGAGCGCCCCACCCCAACCATAACGCACATACCGTTGTGGTGGCGTAACAAACCCCCGTCAAGGCAATATATATATATATATATATATATATATATATATATATATATATATATATATATATATATATATATATATATATATATATATATATATATATGTATGTGTGTGTGTGTGTGTGTGTGTGTGTGTGTGTGTATTTTTATGTGTATACGTATATGCTACGCAATGTTCTACCAAGAGCGAAAGTTCAAGTATTAAACGCGAGCTGGAAAATATTTCAAAGCTACGTCATGCCTTATCAAACAATTTATATTGTTTCAATCTTCGTAAAAATGATTACCATCGAAATGGGTTTAAATTTATTTTAGACATCAAGATGGATAAATCTGAACGTTGAAAGGTACTCTTTCTGAAGATGTTCTCAAATTAACAAATATTTTCCCCAGTGTGACGAAAAAAGGTTCATAGTTTTTCATAAAGTTCAGCACAATTTCGTTAAACACCATATGCAGTTTGTTATAGGTCTTTCATAAGATATGCTCTCAGTTGGGCATGATTCGAAAACACTCATGTATTATTACCTTTTGCAACAAAAAGATTCCTTGTCAGCAAAATCTGTTATAAGTACATCATTTGGATCCATGACAGTATTACATCAAAGAGCTGGAACAAATTCTGAATGAATTCGTCGTTAAAATAAAACTATACTTATCATGTTGTGAGTTTGGTCAAATTTAGAAATAATTCCAAACTGCATCTAGATAGTTGATATATCGAAAATAACTGCAAGATGAAAAGTGTAATGAAATATGTTTCGTTTTAGTTTGAGGCATTTAATTCAATCGTCCAAGTATCAGTCAAACTCGTGTTTGAAAATATAGTTGTCTCATATTACAAAAATGTCGCAAAAACAGACCAAATAACTTCAGTTTTCGTTCGCTTCTGTGGCGTGTTGTTGTCTAAAAGACAGTTTAAATTTTAACGAATAAATACAGTGTACAATATTTGATAAGCCTTCAGTGTATGTTGATCCTTGCAGAAATGCTAAGGCTTTAAAGTGAAGCACAAACATGTATTGCATATGCTACAACTGACTTTTCAAGAAATCTGTATAACATTGAATTGCTATTATGATAATTTTTGATAATTCTCCAAAAAGCATAATTGGTAGTTCCTGAATAATGTTTCACACTGCACACTTTATTAGGGATTCATCCTGCATGTCACACTAGGTCAGCAAATGCAGGAAAATTGCAGAAATGGGCAACTACATCTACAACACACGTCATGAAAACATATACTAATGTTAGCTGGTTGTGGTTTCTGATGTCAGATGGCATGGTGTAAATCGTAAAAAGTGGAGAAATTATAAATAACTTAGAATATGGTATCATTCCTACACTAATATTCCGAATGTACTATCAGTTTCACAGCATTTTGGAAAGCGATACAAAGATATTCCGAATGACGGTTCTAATGTGCTTATGTTCTAGGCTATCAGCACTGAAATATCACTGCTCTAATATCCGAAAGTTGTTCATCAATGTCTTACAGTGAAAGTTGAATGTCAGTAATTCTCTTGAAAGCTTGACGAATTCCAATGAAATTAATTCAATATCAAAGTCCTTGAATAACTTTACGATTTAGCAAGGTACTGTGTACTAAAATAAATTTTATTCCTCTCTACATATCCATTGAACAAATTACAATTAAATTTCTCTCATGGTTTCTACAAAACTGTAATAAAACTAAAAACCGTTAACCAAGTGCTTGCTTTAATTCTTTAATTTATAGTCGTCTAATACGTATGAAATAATAAAACTGTTTGAAACACTGGAAAAGATTCTCGAAAATTTATATACATTTTTGTGAACGGTCTTAACTGTCATGGGTTGAATTTGTATTGAGCCAATCAATCACTAAGTCATGCATGACATATTCACAGTGCAACCGTATCCCTTGTTTACGCTTTGTCGACATGATATATATTCAACTAATGCGACTGTACTTTTACCAATTACGTTACTGACATGATCTTGGTAATACGACCATGATTGCTGATTGTTAAAAGTACGTACATGTACTCTTCATATTGCATTGGTCAGTCAAAGAAATAAAGAAGTAAAAACTATATGTCATTAATCGAAATTATTTCTTTTTACGAATAAAGCCATTGTCTAAAAATGTATGTCTTTCATTTAAGAAAGATAAATTGTATTATTCATTAAAGACGTTTTATTAGTAGCTGGTTGAAATTAGTTTTCGTTTAATTGGTTTGTGAAAAGTAATTCCGTATTCTCTTGTCACATGCTGCACTCTTTCGTTTTATAATATTAATATTGAATTATGTTTATGGGTTGTTTGAACGCACATTGAATTAAAGTGTATTGTAATCAAAGTCTTCAATTATTGTCAAAATGACTTGTTACCAACATTGTGCTCAATATTAATGGATTCAAAAGTGACATATCTTTGAAACTACAAAACATTATATTTCAGCATTTAATATGCAGTATTTAATAATTTGTCCGTAAGACAAAGTTATCTCGGTGTTGCGATATTGTAAGTATATGCTTTCTGTCTTTAGGTCATTCGATATTTAGTTATCTACCGCCAGCTCAGCATAACATCGAGTACATAATCATATATATATATATGTATGATTATATATGTGTATGTGTATATATATATATATATATATATATATATATATATATATATATATATATATATATATATATATATATATATATATATATATATATATATATATATATATATATATATACATACATGCATACAAGTGTTGTGTCATTTTAAATCTTGAATGTATCACAATACATATGTAAACTTCTACATTTTGTTTAACCTTACTAATAATTGTTGCTATATCACTGGAATTCATACTTTTAATGCAGTTCGAACCCATTATCTCTCCACACACCATATATTTAGTGAATAATGTACTCGCAGGAGTGACAATTGAGCCAAAGGATGACAGAATGACATATGTATTCTCCTTCTTTCGATACGGCAGTGACCATCAATCAATGAAAATGAAAAAAAGGGATCCACCCTAATTACTGTAGAGAAACTAGAATAGAACACCCTCTGGGCAAGAGATGTAATGCAACCAGTATCATAACACATATTAAACCAAATATTTATATTTGACAACTTTGTACAAACTGAAAGTTTAAATCGCAATATGTATACTCTATTTGTAATAAGATATTTTTAGGGTGCTAAAAGTATGTAACTTTACATAGGAGAATGCGTTCACATACGATATGAAATGCTCACGACGGCTGTACTTTAAATGCAATTATTGCGTTTATTTGTATAGTACATCTGTCTGGATGGCATATTTTGTAACCTAACATTATTGCATTCGGCTGGGTTTACATGCAACGTATGCCATTGTACTATATAAGGCTGTATCGTGTGGGCAGCATATAAATATGCACATCTAAGTGATTTTTGACAGACATCGTTACGTATTGTCAAAACGTTTAATCATCTCACATCTTTGCTCCTCTGTCTTAATGCAAACTGTTAATAATAAACGATTAAATTTCTTGGGCAACAGCTAGTAATCGTTTATGAAGACAAGGTCTCGTTTACTGCAATGTGAATAAGAAACAAACAGAAGATGCGGCTTACATAAATGATTAATAAAGTTAGTATTTTGTTTTTCAGCTTTGAGGGTAGCATTTCTGCTAACAGTTGGTATGAATCAATTTCAAAGTTTGTAGAAAGAATGTATTTGTTTAGTATGAAAAATTGTTTACATCAGAAAAGGGTTTATATGTTGGAAACTGTACAAGGCTTGTCATTAGAAAATTTACGTAATGAAAGGGGATGGGAAGATGGAGATGTCTGTGGATTGAATGGTCAGAAGCGTTCGCCTTTACAGATCACTCTCACATCTCACCTCTGTTAGCGAGAGTCCGAGTCTCGACTCGTTCGACATGATTATGTGAAAAAGCTTGACCGGATCTGTGGTTCTTTTGGAGTTATCCCATGTCCTTTTGCTACCAAATATAATGACTGATATGTGCTAAAATGGCTTTACACTCCACATCACCAAAAAGGCAGTTTCACAAAAGGTACATGCATACCATTTGTTGTGAGTGATTTCAGGTTTTATTGCTTACCTAAACTTAGGTTTGTGCAGTATAGGATCACCTATAAAGTCACTCAACTAAATGTGGGTTTTAAATATTATCTATTATTAAAAACAATCAAGACCAACTAATCTAAAAACATTTGTTTCCTTCTGTTTGAATAGAGATCAGAAGATTCTTCTAGAATCATGAAACCAATTGTATGGTAAACATTGGATACAAAGAGGAAATTTACGTTTTCAAAAACTACGATTATCTCTATTTCGTTCCCTTATGACTCACCATTATATGTACAGCCCTCAACATTGTCAAACTGCAGCAGCCTTCCACCCAGCTCGATTTCCAGAAGAGACTAGATGACAGGCTGTCAACAAACGGACCGTTATGTGGAAACGCCTCTGAAAAATGGAACAAGCTCAGGGACATAATAAGAGAAACAGCTATGGCAACCATGGGTCCAAAGAAGCGAATCCATCAAGACTGGTTTGATGAGAACAATGCTGCCATTGAAGATCTGCTTGCCAGAAAAAATAAAGCTTTTATGGACTGGCAGAATGACACAAACTCCATCCCCAAAAAAGATCGCTTCAAATCCTATCAGGCTGAGGCTCAGAGAGAAATCCGCAAGATGCATGACCATTGGTGGGAAAAGAAAGCTGAGGAAGTGCAAAGCTATGCCGACACTAACAACTCCAAAGAGTTCTTCAACGCCATCAAGTCAATTTTCAGCCACACAAAGTCAAGCTCTACGCCCTTACTTGCTGCAGATGGCAGTACACTAATAAAAGACAAGAATGGCATTAAGGAAAGATGGAAAGAGCACTTTAATCAGCTCCTAAACCTGCCCTCATCAGTCAGCCAATCTGTTCTTGACCAAATACCCCAACAGCCAATGCTCAACCAACTGGATATTCCGCCAAAGATGGAGGAATTGAGAAGGGCCATTAAACAAACAAACTGTGGCAAGGCACCTGGAAAGGATGGTATCCCAGCGGAGGTGTACAAGACTCTCAGTAAGCAGTCTCTGGAGGCACTCTATGACGTGCTAATCAGCATCTGGACGGAAGAAGAGATGCCAGACGACCTCCGTGATGCATCAATTGTGACCCTCTATAAAAACAAAGGCACACGTATGGACTGCAGTAACTACAGAGGCATCTCCCTGCTTTCCGTTGCTGGAAAAATACTTGCTCGCATCTTGCTCAACAGGCTTATTGCAGCAGTGTCAGAAAATAACCTCCCCGAGTCTCAGTGTGGTTTTCGCCCAGACCGCAGCACCGTTGACATGATCTTCGCAGTGAGACAAGTCCAAGAGAAGTGCCTTGAGCAGAACATGAATCTATATGCTGTCTTCGTGGATCTGACAAAGGCTTTCGATACAGTCAACAGAGATGCACTGTGGGTAGTACTCAAGAAACTTGGTTGTCCTCAAAAGTTTACCAACCTCATCCGGCTCCTCCACATTGACATGAATGGAGAGATTCTCTCAGATGGTGAACCCTCAGAGAAATTCCCCATATCTAATGGTGTCAAACAGGGTTGTGTACTCGCTCCAGTACTCTTCAACCTCTTCTTCACACAGGTACTACTCCATGCCATACGGGACATTGACACTGGCATCTACATTAGGTATCGCCTGGATGGATCAGTGTTTGATCTCCGTCGCCTAGCTGCAAAAACCAAGACACTAGAAAGACTCATCATTGATGCACTCTTTGCAGATGACTGCGCCCTCATGGCCCATGAAGAGACTCACCTACAAGCAATCGTGGACAGATTCTCTGAAGCCTCCAACCTATTTGGACTTACAATTAGTCTAGGAAAGACAGAAGTCATCTTCCAGCCCGCCCCAAACACTGTCCATTCGCAACCCTGTATCACCATTGGCGACACGCAGCTGAAGAATGTGGACAGTTTCAAATACCTTGGCAGCACAATATCTAGTGATGGCTCTCTGGACAAAGAGATCACTGCGAGGACCCAAAAAGCCAGTCAAGCACTAGGACGACTCCGAACCAAGGTCTTGCAGCACAAGGACATACGTCTGTCAACAAAGCTGAAGGTGTACAATGCAGTTGTCCTCACGTCTCTATTATATGGCTGTGAAACGTGGACACTCTACAGAAGGCACATCAGACAGTTAGAACAATTCCACCAGCGCTCCCTGAGATCCATCATGCGGATCAAGTGGCAGGACCGAATCACCAACCTGGAAGTCCTTGATAGAGCCAACACAACAAGCATCGAAGCCAAAATAATCCAGGCCCAGCTTCGATGGACTGGCCATGTCATCCGCATGGATCAAAGCAGAATCCCAAAGCAGTTGTTCTATGGCGAGCTATTCCTGGGGAACCGAAACCAAGGCCGCCCTCGCAAGAGGTACAAAGACAACCTCAAGACAAACATCAAGTTGGCAGACCTTCATCCACGCCAGCTCGAGCTCGCTGCCTCAGACAGAAAGCATTGGCGAGCCCTGACCAGAAAAGCCTGTTCCTCCTTTGAGGCCGACCGTCGCCAGCGTCTTGCTGCAACCCGTGAGAGACGCCACAAAAATGTAACCCAGATACCAACAACCACCGGTGTCCCATGCCCCACCTGCAATCGCATGTGTGTATCGGAATTTGGACGCCGGAGTCACATGCGCGTCCATCGCTGAAGGAAAGTGCACAACTTGTCTTCCTCGACTCGAGAGACTACCAAGAGAAGATATGTACAGTTTGTACAGGTTTCGAATTTTCAATGGCTGTTCATTGGACCTTGACATAACCTTCTTTATAAGCGGTTGACTTTAATACGTAGCCATATTCGTAAAATGCCAACATATTAATAATGTTTAAGAGGAGTTAATCGTAAAACTCTATAAGGCAGATAATGGACGTTTTCTTTTTTGAAATCATGAATAACATGGTTTAGAATGAATGCCAGTCCCATTGGTTGCATTTATATAATTTCAGAACATTCTAGATGTATCAGTGTTAAGCTAAACAAAGTCATTGTTTATTGAGGATATAGCTAAAATAAATAGCTGATCTCTCCTTACTTAATTACGTGTAATATCTCCAGCCATGTATGGAAGGGAGTCAGAGGAGTTGAGCTCGAAAAATATTGACCAATTTTATTATAAGTATAAAAGGCATAAACATCCCATTAATGAATGATTCGCCAATTTAGTCAAACTTATTAATACAAATTAAGTATTGAAATAATTAAAAAGTTATTTAAAGTCAAAATAGTAATACTTGAAAGACAGTTTTAAAATTATAAAAAAAAAAAAATATTTGCCAGAGCTAGAGACTTAGCGCTCTTTCCACACTCGATGTATGCATATGTAAAGGTTAATGGGAATACAGCCTTGAGTAAAGATATTATCCTTCATTCATCCTTGATACAGTAAGACACTTTTATTGATCTCTCCATCTGAACTTGTTTAATTGACGTACACTGACCGATCATTGCAATATTAATACGGACAAATATGCAACTTATCGCCCCCCCCCCTTTATTTCAGCACCCATTTGTATCCATTATTCATCTTCGTCTTCTGTGCATGTACCCTGATAAAAATAGGTAATTGGGTGGGTGTATAGACACCTTTTTGACAGTAATGTGTATGGCCACTTAAAATACAATATCTCTTGTGACATCAACGTATGATAGAATATTCAAACTACAATTAATAATAATAATAACAATAATAATAATAATAATAATAATAATAATAATAATAATAATAGTAATAATAATAATAATAATAAAATTATGGAGTCAGGGTTATTTTGTCAAAGCAGAACAAGTGTTCTCTGAAGACATTCAGTGCAAAAGTCATTTCATGTGGACAAATTTGTTGCAATAGAAAATAATGTTTTTTCTTGCTCATTTCTCTAAACATTCTCATTACATTCTAATTATGAAGTAATGATTCATTTAGCTTAACTGTAATTAGAGACGAAACACTAATTCAGCAATTACAAGTGGAAATAAGCTGAGATACATCTTGAAACATCACTAATTTGCCAAGGCAAGATAAAGCACGAAATGGTACGTTGCCGAAGCAACAATTGATGTACCGTTAGAAATGCCACGAAATCGGAGCCATATAAAAGGCGAATTGCACAACAATAAACTGTATTTCCTTCTAAGACATATATCGTATTTGATACTTCTTTGATAACCAAATCATTCTTAAAATCTTTCGCAACTGAAACTTTTAATATCATTGTATGTAGGCAGTCCTGAGAAAATAAGTAGAAAAGTTGATATCTCATCTCTCTTTATGTACTGGAATTAGACTGTTTTAGCTCTAGGATCCGAAACAGATGCGTCGTGTATTCGTCTCATCCACTTGATTACCTTCAGTCTGCTTTAACATTCTGACATGTATTTACTCTTGGGTCAAATAGTACTGATTTTGTACTATGCGCAATCTAAGTATTGTTTAAATTATTATCTTGATTTCATCCAGTGTGCTATATGTACTCATTAGAAATCTGGCTCAAGACAATATGAAGCTGAGATTCTTAAGAGCACAAACCTCCATATAATATAAATAATTTTACAGAATGACAAAATAGATATTACAATTAGAATTGAAGTTCCAGTCTTCCTCCCGGTTACCATTTCAAATGCCAATGGTAAAACCCCCAAAGCAATATATATATATATATATATATATATATATATATATATATATATATATATATATATATATACATACATCCTTGGTGATTTTAGTTTTTATAATCGGTACGTGTTCAAAGAACCGGGAAGAGGACGGGAAAATTGAGAATAATCTAAACCCTTAACCAAACCTCATTTTACCGGACCTGAGTAGAACCTAACTAAAATATGCGATATGATTTAGCTACATACAACAAAAAAGATTGATCAGGTGTGCCGTAAATATAGAAATATTGGAACAAAATGTTCGATACTATCCAGCCATATCCCAATATCATATCATTTGAATTTTACAAATCACACTCGATCGATTCGACCTCACGCTAACGGAAGAAAGATTCGAGCACAGGTTATAGGTGTAAGAAAGGCAAATCAGGAATGAAATCTCAACTCTGCATATCAATGCCATTTATGTATGTGTGCGTATATCGTGGGTGCATGTACGTGTCTTCAAATACAATATCATATCGACCAAAGTATACACCTGAATTTTATCCTAGGAAACTGTTTGTTAAGGTATTTTGAAAGAAACGAAATGGGAATGAAGACTAGCAGCAGAACTGTTATATTCACAAATAAGAAAGGTTCTCTTTTTTACCGAATATTTGAAATTTCTCAGGCACCAATACAGCACAAACATATATGCGCGAACGCGCACATGCACGAGCTGAACAAAACTAGTGAATATTTTGTTTTTCTACATTAATATATTTCATCGTGTGGTACAATAACATTAATGGTTAATAGTGGCGTAACCACGCATTAGATTATTATAGTTTGTAATAATTGATGAAATATATCTGCTAAGAACGTATTATATTGAAATGCGTGTTGCACAAAGCCGCCTTGAATCTAGGCAGTGCCTAAATGTCGAGTAATTTACTTTTCGATTACATTAGTAATTGAAAATCGGTCCTTAAAGTGAAAAGCTTCTCCATAAACTTATTTGTCTTGCCCGGAAAGGGAGATATAATCAATAAATAAGGCGGAAGAGTTGTGATGAAAGCTTTTAACGTTAAAGTGCTATATATTCCGTGCAGCGAGGAGGTGGTATTTCATACGGCGTCATATATAGCGGTGCTTTATTGTCATTTCTGCCATATAGTTGCTACGATAAAAGAAAGCAATGACATGGACGTCTTTACAATACGATATACGTTAGTGGAAATGCGTAATGATACAACTACTACAACTACT
>JARLTB010000158.1:432500-475000 GCA_030141615.1 Unio pictorum | reverse complement strand
GTAATAACTACAGTAATTAAATCAGATCCATTACTTAGTAAGTATAGGAGCCTTTTGAAAGTCATGTGACATCATTTAAGTACTATAACCTAACACATAATGGCCTGAGGACAGGAAATTAAGATGTGGGCGACACCATTGTCTCAAATGGGAAAACAATTGGAGGGCGATTCTTAGACAAATGACATCAAAAGGGTGTATGAGTAAAACAGGGTTTATAGAGTTAAATGGAATGGGGAATATGTACAGATTTATAAGTTTGAACATAAACATGGGGACAAACAGTTTAAAGATCATATAAATGTTTTGGCCATGCCTTTGAGTCGAATACAAAAAATGGCCAAAGGGTATTTTCTATTGTTTCAATATCCAAGGTAATCAACACTCGGTCTTTCCGCATGTGTCAGAAACTAAGAATTACGACCCGACATTAAGCACAGAGAACAACTAGAAGCTGTCTACGCTTTTTACAGCTATGGCGTTTCTGACCCCTTCCGTGTTCATTAAGAAATGTTAAAGGATTGTTGTTCCGATGTCAATACGTTAAATAGTGGTTGTGGAATGTTAATGAAACCGGGATGGATCGTTTGGAAGACTCTACATTGCCCATGCGTGCTCCATATTGTATCATAACTCATTCATGTTTGAGAATACACTGGCTATCATACTCTTTCAAACATTTGAGTTCATCAGATGTGGATGTACTGCCAACTCTCTGCTGTGGTTACAAATGACAAAAAGAACTCAACGTCAAAGAATTTGAGGTGCAAAAAACAAATTGGAAATCTTTCGCTGGATGACTATGACTTAGATGACCAGAGATTCAGAGCAAATTTCATGGATGTTTATTTCACGGAAGCTAAATCAATTATGTTACCCTAAACTGCACATGAACAAATATGAATCCATAAGTCACAACAAGGACGATTTGTACTAGAAACCTTACCAAGGACGCCTGATATTAGACCAACAAGTATACCGAGTGAAACATTTGGGACAAGATTACTGTAAGACACGAGTAATCTCCAGGAGGAAAAAAAGAATAACCTAAATGTTCATTGTATCCTTAGGTGTGCAAATATTACAAAAGTATACCCCAACATATTGACTCAACACCGTGACAAGGAAAACATTCGTCGATAGGAAGGCTTGATTAAATATAAATCATACCTCTCACCGACCCAAGTATTAAACTTGTCAGCGCATCCTCGGAATACAATGGTGTTAACACAGTCTGGCTATGAGAAAAAAAGACAACATCATATATTCATTGGAGTGTAGCATTGAATCTAAATGTGAAAGGTAATATTCAATAATCGCCAAAAGAATTGCATGAGAGAATGCACAATGAAGTTTTGACTGGCCTTGCAAGAGCAAAATCTCAATTCGTGTCTGTATAACATATGTCTCAAGATATTAACAAGAGAAAAGTGAAATAATTCCACAAAGAATTTCGATTTCTCATGACCAAGACTATTCCGCAAATTTTACATCCTTCACGAGCGTACAGTATATTGGTATTCTTACAATAAACCCTCTTCGATACTGAGCAGAAGTTAGCTTCTGCGACGATCACGTCAACTCCGTAAAAAGGATATGAATAACTAAGGACATTAAAAAGCTGCCTGGCGTGGGTATAAATGTTTACAATGTCACTATCTTTATTACTAATCTTGCAGCATATTCCGTGGAAGGAAGCTAATGACAGTATTCAGACCATCGATGATAAAGTATGACTTGTCACGTACATGAACAATGAAATGTTGTACGTGACTTGAGCACTGTCAGCTTCCATGACTTGACGTCAAAATTGTAAAATATTTGTGTAACTGATTTATATACCAAAACAAAAATTACAGTTACATATGGTTTCGAAACAGTGGCATAAGACCGACACGGGAACAAACCAAATTCAGGATAGAGGTATCGTTGCTGACATGTTCACAAATGAAAATCCCTCTGGGAACACAAATTAGAGATGTTATAATGGAGTTTATTTTAGCGTACAATACAATTGTTGCGTATAATTATATTGCTCTTATATGTCATTGCAGTTTTAATGTGTCTGAACACTTAACAAATTTGTCTGCAATGCATACAATATATTTCTCTATCCATACCATTCTCAAAAGTTTGAAAACATTAACTACAGTTACATCTTCCTCCTCGTCCTCTGCGTCATTTGTAGGCATTTGATCGTCGCCATTCCTTTAATGTTTTAATTATTGTATTTAGCGGTTAAGGAATAACCGAATTTGTCCATCGAATGAAAATCACATCAGCGCGTCATGTGATATTACACACATAGGCATACGTATTCCTTAAAGAAAGACAATGTGACTCTTCTATCGTCTTTGTGGTAAGCATTCATTGCAAAGATGACTGGTCACAAGAAGAAGGGTCCGTCATTTACACGTTACTAGCGGCATAAACAACAACGAACCCACAGACACGTACTGTGTCTTACTCACAATCGTGATATGACCTCCTTTCCATATCTTTGTTAAGCCGAATAAATATCCCCTCACTCGAGAACAAATCCAATAGTGCGTGCCAGTGTCTTAGCGCTAGAATTACAAAATAAAGAAAGGAATCAACTGTTAAAATAAGAAAGGAATAAAACAGTGACCACTTTTGTGCCACTACCACCGGAATCAATCTTGAGTCTACTCCTCTTTTGAGTTGTACATGCCAAAGTTTTACAACAATAGGAATCCAAGAGTAACTTTTTGTTGAACATTGGGTAACATATTGAAGAACACCGTTATATAGAACCATTGAGCCAGGAGTCAGTACAATTACACCAATCTTGATGAGTACGAAGTTGTTCAATAACTGTGTAGTGCTACCATCCGTTAACTGGAAAGTATAAATTTAAGCCAGATACATCTATGGTTATAAGAACAGTTGACGTTCATGTTACATCAACATAATCCTCGAACATTTCCCTTAAGTGAGGGAGTCGATCATCAACGAACTATTTCGCCGCTGTCTATTGCTTGGTCACAAACAATCATGGTTACAAATATTAATGTTTTTGTTATCGACGTATGCTCCTAATTCTCCTGGGTCGTGCCATTGACTTCCAAAGCTAGTATCCAGTTACTACGAGCCTTAAAACGGGAGATGATACAAAGAGAGTGTCAACCTCGCGAATTCCAAACAGACTTGCACCGAATTTCGGAACCTATTTTAAGTTTCCAAACTGAATTGAAAAGAAGACATCAGTTTTTTCACCATCAAGAAGCCCAAAACGACAGAATATTTAAGCCACATTTTAACAGAACTCAGCTAGAAAGGTTTATTGGAATATCTTATTCATCATCCCAGGTAAATCATCGTCTATCTGCGTCTAATCAAAGCTTACAATCAATCTTACCATCGAAATACTGGATGTAATGCTGAAAAAGTGACACCCGACAACAAAGTGGCAGTGTTCTTTTATTTGTTTGGGACATTCCTTTCGGTCATTAGGTGAGTATTGAGAAATCAAACGCACATTTTACATAGGTAATGTACTTAATTAGACCACCGAAATCTTTAGTGTCCCTTGATTAGTGCATGGCTATCATCCTTTCGTCTATAAAAAGGAAAACATGAACGGTGAAGTCTTGAAGGGAACGTTTGATTTGCCCGTATTACAAATAGTGACCAAAAACGATCACGACGTGTACGACATCGAAATAATTATTGACCGAAGAACTCGTAAAGTACTCTGAGTCAAAGATGGGACAGTGCGTTGAAAAAGATATCTCCCTAGATCTTATTATTGGATTGCAGCTTTGCAAAAAGCAACAGCGATCGCTCCTTACAAATATTCTGCTCTTCAAGATTGACCAAAACGACCCCATTTGATATTTGCCCAAAACGCACATTCGCTGTTTTGCTAAAGCATTGGATTTTTTTCCCCTTTGAAAAGCCGTCACCAATGTAAGTTTGAATCAAGGAGTAAAGCATTTCTAAACCATTTTATGCATCGGTTGTATCGGTTACCGTCTTTTCCAATCTTTCTTTAAACAATTCCAGTAAGAAAGTTAGTCTGGCTGTCAGCACCGGTCAAGCCAGGTACCACAGCAAAAACCTATCGAAACTAATTCACCGCGAGTTATTCATTGGGATACAAAAGCCCCAAAATTATGAATAACCAATGTTACTTAACTTTCGCTGGATAAATCTCAGTGGATGTGTTTTCGAACAAACGCTGTGTGCTGTTGCACTGCTAAAATTACCTCAAGCCATGCAATTGTATCAGGAACCGCACTGGGAAGTCGCTCTAATAGAAATAATTCATCCCATGCTAATCCTTAATATCGCCGAAAATAAAAAGGAATCATCTCGTATACATCCGGAACAAACAAATGCAAGAACACGTGCACATAAATGATCATCTGGTGTACGATTTTAAAAAAAAACAACTCCAAGCCAAACTCGATGGAACATCTATATCACCAGTATGTATGTGTTGTATTATTTTAATGCTTAACATGTGGGTGAAACGATTGCATAAAATCAAGCAACACCTTGGTCAAAGATAGAAAAAGTGTCAATATAGAGTACCATACAAGTGTTGCCACCAGGACGTAAAGGTACTAAACAGCAACGAGGAATTTGTTTCAAATTTTATAAATACTCTATGAAGTTGAACGAATGAATGCATTTGATGCTTGTGTACTCCGATTTGGGGAAGTACAACGTGGTGAGAAAAACTATGAATCCTTCCTTTCACTGTAGATTCTGCCTTGGCTGCTTACGAATAGGGTGAATTTAAACATCCTTTCTATTTGTTTTCTGTCAGTTTTATAGTATCAACATTGGTATAAAAATATATCTGGGACACAATACCCCAATCTCGAAAAGAAATGTCATGGTAACACTACAATTTCGACACCGATTCCCTAGCGACTTGTTATTCTTATATATTGAGTACCGAGGAGCCGCTCGATAACGAAAACATGGTTTAGGAGATATGTTCAAATCTAAATTTAGCACGGTGTCTTCCATATAAAACCGATGGTGGCACAAAGATTGTACGATTTGTAAGATACCGCTATCATACAAGGAAACCTGATTCTCAAATTGTCATCGTCGACAAACAGAATGTCAATAAAGCATTAGTTAGGGTAGGCAAAATGTCTTGCTTCAAACTGGAAAGGCTCGACAGACACGTTGATGACCAAAGCAATCTTTCTTCATTCACATAAAAGAAAGGATAAGGCAGAGATCTCATAAACACGTGCGAGAATGAATTAGAACACATAAGCATCCAGACTAAGACGAGTATAATTGCTGTCAAAATGATGCATCAGTAGTCTTGAGAATACTAAAAGTGAGCGCTACAACAGTTAATCATGCCACCCACCATGATGGCGATGAAAGATTCTCAATGTAATGAGTATAATGTCAGCTTGTCTCGTCTATGAGTTTGAAATCAAATACAGACCGACCATTAAATCAATCGGAATATCAGTTACGTGTGCGTGAAAGTTTATATTGACAAAACGGACAACACCCTTAAAGTTACGGAAGTCAGAGACGCCCCTAACAACTATGTCATGCCTTCGTTGTTCAGAAAAGCAGATTGTATTTGATATCAAGCAGGTCAGCAGAATCAGCATGGATACTTACCTTTACCAAGCGAATCTAGAACACTTCTTGAGCTACTGAAAAAAGCCAAGAACACTCGTCCTTATGCTTGAGGCTATGGAAACCCGATATTGTGGGCTTTATTGACCGTCAAAAAAAAATCATACAAGGACACAGCTTAGAAATGATCGATCGTTGGTAATAGGATATGTGGTAGGACGACAATAATTTGCTAATCGGAGTGAATGTCTGCCTGAGACTGAAATACCGTTTTCCATTTGATGGCAGATGAAAATGAGGGACGAATCCCGCCAAGTATCATACTACCATAACCGTTTCCGTTAGAATACCGTTTTCCATTTGATGGCAGATGAAAATGAGTGACGAATCCCGCCAAGTATCATACTACCGTAACCGTTTCCGTTAGAATACGATCCAAAATTAAATGAATCTTCTCAAAGAACAGTTACCCAAACGTATAATCATCGGCATCGTTGTCAATGTATGCATACTTCGGCTGCGTTAGTCGAGATGCACAGAACTTGTTTACCAGACTCTTCGAACCTAACTTTGAGCAGAACAATTACAATATTTTAGTTGTACCATTGGGGTAGATATGAACCAAACACTGGTCATGGCTTTCGTACGACGATTAAGCAGCATGATATGCTTTGTGGTCCTTGAACTTAAGCCTTTATAATTGACCCAACTTCATGTCCAAATGTAGTTTTCAGATACGCTAGCCACGCCATCACGATGAATATGACCATGTATGCAGAATTTTATAATTTTCGGAAAGTCAACAGCTTGTGAGAAGTGATTCGAGACAATTAAACGTTATGGAAGAATATATATCTACTTTGGAATATGGGACCTCTTTTTGAAGACGGGACACAAGGATCTATTTAACTCTGAACAAGAAAGAGACAACTCAACTCATTTCTAGATGTCCAAAACGACATGAACATTACTTATCCTGCGAACATTGTTTTGGATATCAAGATAATCATACCTGTCAGATTCAACATATTAAGAAAATGGCGATAAGTCATAGAAACACAGGAAGAGCATGTGAACGGCGCATATCGCTTTATGAGAAAGTGTTGAGTCATTGGAATAAAGACTTGTGTAACCACCATCAAAGCTGTCTTTTCACCGAGTAGGTAGACGAGCCATGGAGCAACATGTTTGATGGACATGTTTAAGGAAAACATCTGAATGAATTAATGAAACCCTGTTATATATAAAAAGAAGCAAAGAAAATGGATGCATCATAACTTCATTACCATCAGAATCACAGTTTGTATACCGCTTCTTGGAATCATGTGGTGTGTGCTAAAAATAAACATCTTCATCGGAAACGTAAGACATTTGAGCGTATTTCTTGAAAGCTCGTCAATCAGGAACCCGTTGGGTCGCCGTCCACTTTCCCAACGGTCATAATTTTGCTTTTTCTATTCCTATGGATAGCAGACTTTGGAAGACAACGTCGTCGATATAATGAGTAGGATTATCTTGTCTATTCCATACAAAAATGTGGAATTACAGGGAACATATTCATTGGGTATGGGCAGCAGTGTTTGTACTTTCTGCGTTTAGTCAGTATTGAATATCCGTTAGAACATATAGTGTCTTGGCATTGATCGTAAATATTTTAGAAATGATGATAAAATAGAAATATACTTTTGTGAACATTATGGTTATCTTCTATCTTTAGCTAGGAAAGGTAGTATGCATCGATGGCACAATAACCTAGATAAGTGGAAGTCGGGTTTCAATCCAGAATCGTTTCAATTGTGTTCAACAATGATCCCGTTTACAATGTCTTGACTTAAACATCTACATTTAAAAACCTTCTCCTTCTGAATGAACTTGTTGAATTTTGAAGACTGCTTTATATTGACACTGTAAGTACAATACTATTTCGCATCTCTCGCCCTCATTTCGGTTTATTTTTTCATTTGCATTCCTAAAATGTCGCAAGGATATTTTCAACGACTCCGCGATGCAGCCATATAAAGCGTTGACCTTGCCCAATCGACCAAAATCATTTGACTTTTCAACAGATAGATATGTTATTGAGTTAACAAAGCCGAAGGAAAGTTATATGTATTTGTTAACAGTATCGAAAAATCAAATATAATAGGTATTCAAAGAAGAAGTCAAGAAGAAGTAAGAGAAAGGGATGTAGAGATCAACATAAACAGAAAAGACAACAGCTACAGTAAAGAGGCAATGAATGCAGAGGGAACACTGTAGTTATGCTCCGCAGGAGCAGGCCTTATCTTGTAGTGGATCCTGCAGTGAGACCAGGTAGGCCTCTCAGACATTAAAGCTAAACGAGATTATCGTAAAATAAAAACAAAAACTTTTTATGGTTAACCACAGAAGAGACTCCTGGATCTTTATTGCACACAGATTAATAATTGTATGTTTAATGCGTGTGTGTTTATGTTTTATCCAATAAAATTCATTTCATTTTTTCGTATGTCTATTTGCATCTAAGAGAATAACATTGTGTGCACCTGGTTTTGTTTATTTGTTTATTTCTTGCTGTATAGTGTTTGTTTATAAAACATAGAGTGAGAATTATTTTAGGTCCATGCCAAACTATTTCATTTAAATAATTTGGTCTTGTGTGATATGTCATTTCCATGCGGATTTTGTTTCCTTGATGTCCGTGCTTTAGTCATATAAAACGTAGCTTTCGCCATTCGGCCAGCCAATGAAGAGATTCCAACGCCATTACTATTGACCAATTGAGCCCTAGTCAAGGGGCGTACAAGTGGATGGAGCATGAGAGCAGGTGTTAAAATAACAAACTTATTATTAGCATATGATGACATGGGTGCGGATGTAGGTGGTAACAAAACCTCTGCGTCAGGGTAAGAGCTCAGACGAGAAAGAATAAAAAGGCGAGAGAACGTTAGAAAAGAAGAACTCACAAGGGTTAGTGTCCACTTTACAAATATCTATAAATCCAGTCATTCGGTCGATACCAATTGCACACATTTTTTTCTGACAAATTGACTAGAACGTCCTTTACTCTACTACCCCCAAAAAACCAGAGGAGATAAGTGCAGTCGATCATTTTGCTCAGAAAGAGAGAAGTATATTAACCTTCAATGAAAACTCAGCCTTAGTCGCATCAGCTGATAACGAGGTAACGTCTTATAGTAAAACAAAGAGGAGTGGTACGGCAAGTGGAAGAGAAAACGGCAATGGGTGTGGCAGACATGAGTTTAGAATCAGTGCTAGATGACTGAGAAATCAAATCATTTATTCAGCGTTGTGCAACATATAGCATTGAGGTCGCTCAAAACCCAGAAACGAAGACCACAGCAATATTAACAAGAGGTTTATGAGAATCAACCCTTGCATTGTTTGGTAGAGGCTCCTGAGAAACTGTCTGATGGGACATGGAAATGGTACATGACATACCTGGTGCAGCAGTATGAAGAAATATGGACTTCATCGATATGCAAAGAGGAAGAGGGCCACAGTTCATACTGCCGTCTTAAAAATGCTCTTTTTAGGGCTTCTAACATTATTCCTCTATTTATAAGGGTTCTATTTTGGCTCGTATACCTATTTCGATAAAATATTTGAATCACATTTAGCCCTTTCGATACAGTTTATAATGAAACATTTATTATCTGGTATAAATGAACAAAAGTGTCACTTAGACACTCAAATGTAGTATTATGTAATTATGACATATAACGTATACTCTGAAAACAACATTCCAAATTAATCACAAAGGAAAACTTGAACGAGTTTTATAACGTGACTAATTGCGAATATGGATAACACAAAATTAGCAATATGCTATAGTTCGATTCAGTGGACTCTGCATATTTCTACTTTTAGTCTATCTGGATGACGTGTGGTTCCACTTTTCAAAATCTTTTGCCTATATTCCTTTGTCAGATAACAATATAAGATTGCGTGGGCGATTCCCACTCATCTAGTAACGAAACTGTATCTAGAAGCGTGTATGTACGGATCGGGGGTGGTGTCGTCCATGTGTATAAATCCTCACCAAAGGTCTCAAGCTCAATGTATACTCATCTTATGCCCGCGGGGCTCCGTTGTTCCAGAATAGGAGACAAGCATAACATGCGTGTATAAACGCATGCAGATTGTGGTTCCTGTTCTACCCAAACGATCAATCAAAGAGTCCACAATGCGATAATAAATTAGTCGCGCAAGCATAATTGACTGAAACGACGGTCATTCATCCAATTCAGTTCAGTTCAGTCTTGCTACATTAATTCAGTCATCTAAGAACAGAATAACGAAAATCACACTAAACGCGATAAAGCTAACGATTATATTGATAACCAGTTAAGCGGTGAACGCAGTGAGGCCTTGGCCATTCATTTGCCTCCGGCTGCAGCCTTACGACTACCTGCGCATGGTCTCGTAGCAGATACCAAAGGAGATAAGAAAGCAGGCCCAGGGTCGAAGAGGTGGTAGAGTGCAACAACCGAGGAAACACCCTCAAACCGAGTTAGCGAGCACGCATCAAGAACATCCCATGGAAATATCATCCACATAAGCAACTAATTATTCCTACATTTCCAACAATAAAACATGAAAACCAACAAGGAGCTAGACGAATGTAAAATAGTGATCGGAAGGGTCTGGTTCATTCACCGCAACACTTATAAGAGATGAAAGTTAGAAAGGAACCATAATCTCCAAATTTAACTCCACCAATGGCGGCAATAAAGGAAGTAAGCAACGCAACTAGTCTATAAAGAAACATACTAACTTGGCAAGGTATTCAGTCAGGACTTAGGTCTTTAGGATTTATTGACAGACCCAGCAGTGGCGAGTAGCCTCATTGAAGATGTAGCAGTCTTGATCGATAACAAATGAACAACCATTCATGAGGGACGGATAAAACAAACTAGAATGCAGACCAAGAAAACTGCATCAAAATTATAAGAAGTGTGCAAAGCTATCGGATTCACAAGTAGCCCCATCGGCCATTATAGGCGTCGGTTTAGTGTGACAATTATCTACTGTTCCGGCGTTCTCGGGACGTTCCATTGGACGCGTGGAGCCTCCAGTAGGGCCCCTTCCTCACTTTCCCTAAAGAATATACAAAAGTCGCGATTGTGTATAAGATACTGACTTGGCTAGTAATCAAATAAATGCCACGAAGAGTGTGTACCCACGGAACAGGAGTGGTGCAATGTGAGTGGTACTAATCCTCATCGGGCGTCGTATATACGATACACTGACTACTCCATGATCAATGTATGTGTGGGTTTGATTAATATTCATCTCGAACTCTTACAATGTTATTTGGAGCTTTAAATTCACACATCCGGGCTAATCTAAGCGAGCGGTGCTTGGACTAAAGCGAAAGGAAACGAAATTAAGAATGCAGGGTTACTAAAATATTAACCTTTAGATCCTGACCGAATGGGTGACAGTGACATTATCCAAGGTAAGTAGGTAAGGAAGGAATGAAGGAATGAAGGAATGAAGGAAGGAAGGAAGGAAGGAAGGAAGGAAGGAAGGAAGGATGGATGGATGGATGGAAGGAAGGAAGGAAGGAAGGAAGGAAGAAAGGAAGATAAAGATACAGTGGACAGGAGGATAAAAGTGAGGTATTATGTTTTTACATAACTATAACTTACCCACACCTAAACATTATGAGAATAAGAACAGCTGCCTTAAGCATAACGGAGTACCTTGTGAGGAATATATTGGGCAGGAAAAGATGAAGATAAGGGAAGAATAAAAATGAAAACAAGATGGAAAGAGAAAGCTAGAGTTAGATCCATAAATTCTTTTTAGCCATTGACCTTTCTGACTGGATGCATGAGGATAAAGAAAAAAAAGTTAAGTTGAGAGACAAATTAAAGAATTGGTGGAAGAAGAGATAAAAGAAAAAGAACCTAACGTCCCTATTCGGGACTTCTACTAAATCTGGATAATATACTCTTTCACTAGTGAAAAAAATGTTTTGTACTTTGTATTTTATATGTGTTTGTTTGTGCATGTCTATGTTCACAATTGAAACTTTAAAAGACTTTCCCGTTATTATCCCATCTAACACTATACACTCTTTTGTGGCGATATACACACTTGAGGCCATGGAGTGGATAGTCTGTTCATTTTCCGCTTGAGACTAGTGTTTCCCACATATTAATTTCCATTTTAAGGTCATATATTGACATACAAGCATGGGACCATACGAGTTTTAACAGGCTCATATAACTTACTCTCCTAGCAAACAAAATTAAATGCACTCAGCACCATGTATATGGTTTGTAAAATTATGATAAAAAGCCAGTATTGGAGTAAATATATTATTTGCCACTGCCACCAAATGGCAGCTCCATATCATTTTGCGTTTAAACAGTAATATAAACAGTGAACAGGAAACGAAAACAAAATTAGAAAAACACAGGTAAGGTCTCTGCTGAAATAACACGCCTAGTGTTAACATATAAATACCAACAGTGCACCAATGACAAGAAATGCAACCTGTGTTACACATGAGATTCCCAAACCGCAGCAACAATATTTCGTTTATATCATTAGTGGAAAACGACCCCGACGTATCCACTTATCGGGCAGATATCTATGTTTCATTTGTATTATTTTAAAAAACATAATTTTCACACTTTTCTTTTACTCAGTTTAAGACCAATAAATCGAAAGAATTTATTGGTGTAATACGACGTTTGCGTAAAAGGAAATCTAAGAAAGAAAATAAAACTGTGTAATCATCAAAGACCAAAAAGTAAAATAATTAAAGCTTGATTGATACTCGCCTTATTTAATATTATTTCCACACAGTTTAGATTAATATACTAGAAGCAACATCAGATATTTTAAACTGAATATCCTGGATTAAATATCATATATTCTGAACTGAATATCCTGGATTGAATATCATATATTCTGAACTGAATATCCTAGGTTGAATATCAGGTTTGTTGGAACCGTTTATCGTAGACTGAATATATCCACCTACCTACCTACTTACCTTCTTAACATACATACCTTCCCACCTACATACCTACCTAACTAACCTACCTACCCCCACCCCTACCCCACACATACACACACATACATACACATTGCATTAACAACAAGTCCCGCAAATTTGATTATTTATATTGTTAAGGCCATATGCGTGTTAAAAGTCAGTGTAAAAAAACAAATACTTTTCTATTCATTTGCCTTGAAGAGCAATTAATTTATTTAATTGTTTGCAAATAATGTTTTATAACTATTTCTCATATTTATCGCATAACAGTTGATAATGGTGACAAAGATGGACAATTGTTTGACTAAATAATAAGGCATCCCTTGAAAAAGATCGGTTTCAGGAGAAAGAAAAACTACAAATCATTGATTCCATGGCTACAATATTATGATCAAAATTTATTTATATTTGTTGGGTTCCTATCCTAACTCATAATTTTAATCCAAATACATTTTAAAATCAAATCAGTCACAAACGTTAGCTGGAAAAGTACCAGTTATGATGCTATTGTCTCGATGACGTGCGGAATGGATTCAAATTATACTTCTCTGACATCCACATTATACTGATTGATAAGAAGCCAAGATTAATCGGTAAACTTCGACATGACTTCGTTCTTGTCAGAGATCACATACCTGTGACAGAAATCGACTTCACTATTCTGCAACGTTTTTGGACAAATAAACTGACTGCATTTGATGATCTCGAGTTAATTGTTATGTTTGTAGTAACATTACGTACTCGAAATCTTGAGTAATGTTTAATGATTCGATATCTGACAAACATATTTTCATTTTCATTAGAAACAAAGGCTGAATAACAAAGTCCGAAAACTGACATTCATTAAATCGAGCTTAGGATCACCTTCCATGATCATCTTAGCATTGTTTAGATCATCTTAACCTTCGACAATTTACTATCATCATTTTATTTACAGTTTGAATTCTCTACTGGCATAATATTTGTAAGTTTGAGTTCTCTACTGGCATTTCAAATTTCAATTATGGAGGTATACACCAAATATAAAATTTCGTTTTAGGGATTAGAACTTGAGCTGGAGGCTTATTACGAACGGTGTTTCAAGACTACGATACGCATTTGGTCCTAACTGGTTTGACAGGTGTATTATGTACCTCTCATCGGTAAAGCACATACGGATCTAGTGCGAACAGTCCAATGCATTTATGTTGATTTGTGGTAGACAGTTTATGTGATGTTTGGTATTTATTGTCAAAGAATAACGATTTAATCTTGTTTACTGTCTTCAAACATTTGAACACGGAAAATCCTTTGAAGTTTATCCCTAAACATTTTCCTCATCCTCTGAAAAATGTTCCCTATAGTCAGTAACGCAAGATCCCTAATATTAGATGCGTGTTTTTATTGGCTGCTAAATAGAATACGCATCTTTTCGCAAGAAGAGGCAAAATCACATAGGCCTGCATTTGCATTAAATTGCATTTCCTTTTTTTAATGAAAATCAATTACATCTGCCTTGACGCAAGATCCGTATTCGTATGGGCATACTTTAACAGGATAAATGTCATTTGAAATTGGAAATGTACAATGAATTTAATTAGGCACACAGGAAAAGATTAAACGTGCATTTTGGAATAAAATCCGGCATCTGCCATGCTTTAGAATAAAATCCGGCATCTGCCAAGCTTAATTTACATCTTAAGTACCTTTCTATTCCGTTGGATGGAATCATATTAAGAGTTTTAATAACTACGTTGTTTTTAGTATAATACCTTTACTGTAATCGTATTACGAAGAAGAAGAGAAAGCAAGGGACGATGAAATGTCGTTGATAGTCATGGTGCAAATAAAATATTTCAAAAGGAAATTGCATTTCATTTTTTTTGTTTCTAAGAAATGCATTCAAGAAGGAGATGGAATATTGTTGTATATGATATACTTAACAACTATTCAGAAATAAAACAACTGCTATTACAAAGTACAATAAATGCAGAGGCGTAGCGAGGGGGGCGGGGCGGGGGGGGGGGGTACATAAGTCCCCGGGCGCCAAGGTACAGGGGCGCCAAAATGAGGCTTGCAACGTTACATTAGAATAAGAAAACAAGGGTAATAAATCTGTCACAAGATCGCTGGGGCGCCAATTTTATAGTTTGTCCCCGGGCGCAAAATATCATCGCTACGCCTTTGAATAAATGTGATCCATATTTGGGACAGATCAAATTGTAATGATAGAAGACCAATATTAAAAGAAAACTAGAATTATCACTGCAAAAATGTAATTGTCCTGTCTGTTGAGATCATTTTAATCAATAGCCAATATTGGGGCTGATGTAAGCGGCCTGAGAAAGAAAGAATGCCCAGCATTTGTTTTTTTTAAACCTTTGCATACTCAAAACTTTTGAGAAATGGTACCTTTTTGCTTTCTTGTCTGCTGGTAGACAAACGTCAGAAATATATAAAAACCGGATACCATAATTATAGAATTTGATCACAACATAGTCAGAAAAAATATTAGCAGTGGAGTATGTGATACGACCAATAAATACCAGTTGGCAATCCTCATTTGTCACGAATTGACGTAGAATGAGAAAGGTAAACCACAAGTATAATATTGAAAAAAAGAAGTAACGTTTATATTTCCCATTGAAATTAAGTATGAAAACAGCAAGACGAGTAATACCTCATCATCGCAAAGATATCGAGCATGCGTACATATTGCTTTTTTCGTAAATTTAAAACATGATTGCGGTTCGCAATGCAAGCACGCTTTTTAGGAATATACCGACATTTTGTGTTTCGTGGAAGACATTGATAATATAAATGTATGCAACATAGAAAGAAACTGCTTAATAGATCCAGTATTAGTTAGATAAACAGATGTTCATATTTACACTGTTATGGAACTCATGCAAGATTATTTTGAGTTTATCCGGCGCATCAAGTTTTATCAACGGCTCCTTTTAAGTACAGCCTGTGAGGGTAACCCAAAGTTCAACTTAATTGGATCCAAGCTAATCAATATGCGCTTAACTGTGCTCACTATCGAAATACTAGTTGTTAAATTAACGGAGACTATTTTCTAAATCAGTAATCAATATCAAATATATAATTCTTATTCCTTTAAAATTAATTTGGACCAAGCGTTTTTTTAATCATAGGTTTTTATTACAACGGTGTTCGTTCCCACCGTATCTAATATGAATGATTTTACGACAGTTGGAAATTAATCACCCTAAAATATAACGTATTCTAATGTCTATGAAAATCTCGTGACAAGCAGGTGAATATTTTCTGTCATATATTAGCAAACACAAGGGAAACAAAATTATTTTGAATTTCGATTCATGACATATACAGAATTTGGGTCCAATAAATACACAGCGGTGTGAATCAAGGTTTAAATATTTAGGCCTACGATTATTTGACCGCTATGAAACATAACTGTCTTGTCAAGTGTTGAATTACAAATTGGTGTCTTTAAATTGCTTGTTGCAGAATAGAAACTGAGTGGGTTTTGGATTAAATGAATAACACAAACACAATGTGTAAAAGATGGAACTTAATCATTATTAATTAATAAAGAAAAATAAATGGTTTATAAATATAATTATTCTCACACGCTCTCAACATATGATTGATCCAATCACTCTATACAAACATTCAAACATTGAAAATAAACGGAGAATAGGTTATCGATATGAAATACGGATTCAAGAAACCTCATTGACTACATATACGTTTGAAATAATAGTATGCACTGTAAGAGAGACTGACATAATAAGATTAATAATCTCAAGGTATTTAAATGTGTTTCAAATAATAGTATGTACTGTAAGTGAGATTCACATAATCTCCATCAATATAACTGAAATTCAAAATAATCTCATGTAAATAAAAATGTACCCAACTCAAACAACAATTGGAACAAACAAATGCTTCTTGACACTTGTACAGTCGAACGATTCACAAACTGATGAACCGCACAGTTTCACAGAGTCCTTGGGTTGGCCCAAACTTGTATCGGCCGCTCGCACCCTTCACGGATGCACGTCATGTAGAGTCATACGTATGCACACGTACAGACAGACAGCATACAGCATCTTTGAATTGTCTGCGTCTACATTCGTGGCTCCACCACACGTACAGACAGCATACAGCATCTTTGAATTGTCTGCGTCTACATTCCTGGCTCCACCACACGTACTTACTTACATACGTATATACATACAGACAGCTCTAGTTAGTTCAGCCCTAGTCAACTCTGGTCAACTCTCGTCAGCTACAATAAAAACCAAACTGTTCATAATAATGGAAGAATCTCTAGATATATGCTAACATATTAAACTCTAATAGCAACTTCAGAGTTTACAACGTTTCAAATCTGCGTTATAATAAATGTATCATTACACAACATGACATTACAAACTGAATAAGATTTACACATCAAGCGAAATATAAATGGAACATTTATCCATATGGCTGAAGACACAATGGAGAGGGTACACTCCTTGATAAGATCCAATACACCCGGTGTGTCTGTTATAAATTGATCTTCTTTAAATCTATAGGAGAGTGAGAAATATTCAGGTTAAAATACATCGGCATATCATGCACTTAAAATCCCTCGCCGTAAGTAATGTCTGGCGAGATAAATGTTAGTACCGTCGCTTACCTGGAAAAGCACTTATTCATCCCAGATAAAGTTGTACGCATGTACAACGAGAAATAGTCAAATATTTCAAAGGCAAACCAAAGGTATATATTTTTCCTAACTCTCTGACAATACCCCCCCCCCAATAGAAAACCATGTACATTATGTAATCAAACACTTTCACATAATAAACGAAAAATAACTACTAATGATATGTTACAATATTTACACTGGTTATTCTGCAATCTGGATTTTCTATACTGCGTAAATATTTATCCGAATTTATAATCATGGCCTACCCATGTTGTCTGCCCCTATATTTTCAACTCCTCTTATTGCCTCTACACGGAATCGATAAGGTTGTAGTGTCAGCGCCCAACGCATTATTCGAGCGTTAGCGACCTTGGTCTTGTTTAAATACAATAGGTGTTGGTTATCAGTTACGAGAACGAAATCTCTCCCTAAAAAGTATGATTGATACTTCCCTATTCCTCACCCCACGGCCAAACACTCTTTATCAATAACTGAATAGCTTCTCTCCCTATGCACTGATTCCTTTTTTTTCATCGCGCAAAATGCTCTATCTTGTGGCGGTCCCCACTCTATTTTGTTTTGGTTGTCCCTTCTTTGTCAGATTAGACAGTGGGTTAGCAATGGCTGCAAAATTTGGTATAAACCTTCCATAAAACCCTACTAGACTTAGAAATGAACAAATTTGCGTTTTTCTTCTTGGCTTCGGTGCATTCCTACTCGCTTCCACTTGCTTGGGGTGAGGTTTTAACTGACCATAACTAATAACCTTAGCCAAAAATAGTCACACAGTTCCAAGGCATAACAAAGTTATTAATTTTTTCAAATTCTGTGACATTGCTTTTTCGTCTTTTAATATCAAATTAAAACAATTTATAGTTACCATTGATGCTTCAATTTCATTGTCTTTGTGTCAGCTTGTTTATAAGAATTAGGTTGGAAGACTTTCAATATGTATCACTTGGTATGCCCTTTTGCCTAGATCGCTCTTCCGATAGTAAACATCATTGTCGCCATAACCTCTACATGATGTTTCTTTACACTAATTAGGTATGCAAGAAGATAGTAAATCATTTTCTTGTTTTGTGGCTTTTTTCTGTTTCAGTAATACTTTTAAGGTTATATAGTTCCAGTGAAAATAGAGTAATATGTATTACTACTCAAGGACACGACACGGTAAACAATCTTATTGGATCAGATTGTAGGGCTCAAACTGCGTCTCTTTAGTCACAAATCCAATCTTATTGGATCAGATTATAGGGCTCAAACTGTGTCTCTTTAGTCACAAATCCAACACAATAGGTACTGAGGTAGTGTGACTCTCGGAAACGTAAGTGATATCTAAAATTTTCGTATTCGAGTTACTTCCTACACGCAAACATGGTATCTATTTGCAATAATATGTGAATGTGTGTGTGTGTGTGTGTGTGTGTGTGTGTGTGTTTGCGTAATCGCATGCTTTTATTGTCTTATTTGGATCCATAAAATCCCTAATATTTTAAATTGTCTCGTAACATTATAAAACGACAAGTGATATTTAGCTCTTACTGGGTCAGTTATAGTCATCGGAATGGCTTATACTAAAGTAAAACAAATGTAGTTGAATGGTCACGGGTTCGATACGTAGTCCGGTCATCATGGGTCGGCTGACACGGCGTCACTTTGGGAAAAGCACATAACTCTCATTTACATGATATAGCAAATACTGTGTTATAAATGCTGCTAAAAGCGCAACAATATATTAATTTTATGTTGGAAAATGACTACAGTTCTTTCATTTGGTATGACTCGGCCAGGGATCGAACCAACGAGCTCCCGCATCCAAGGCGGACGCTCTAACCACTAGGCCGCCGATCAAGTGTCAAAATGATGTAAATTAAAAGAAACACACACTTTTTAAAGATTATAAGGAAGGGAAACTCATTCTATCTAAGTGGAGCATAATTCATTTGTTACAGTTTGACCAGCTAAAAGATCCATTTTGTTGGTTTCTACATATTTTATACATGTGACTTCTGCTTTATAATATTTCTCTTGAGATTATACTATTTCTTTCAAATGTTGAATTTTGCAACTAACTAAACGAAACTCTCAAACGTGTCAGCACTAATAAATACAACACATTTTGATAGTCAATAATATAAATTGTTCATCTCTACTGGGCTAGCGGGTATAACCCGAGTAGTTGCGTAGAACAGTGTATATGCTCTTTTAATACGCACTGTATTTTGAAAAGCATCAACAGACACGACAATTAGAGATAACTTACAACTCGTTCGAATCTTAATTTTCAATTTGATTTCTTCCGTAGACCGTATAACCTTATGCATTTGCAATTATTTCATGAAACGCAGCATTAAATGTTGCCATCTTCCCGTTTGAGAATGTCTCGCCTGTATTTCTCCCCTACTGGCTTGCCAATTGGAATTAACATATAGTGAAAGCAAATCAACGTACTTTAACGAGTATCTTGGATAGAGTTGAATAACAACTCTCCGATCGATGAGCTGCATTATTTCGTTTTCATTTACTAATGCGACACTTGGAATAAAATGAGATGCGTATTGCTAAAACCATACTCAGATGGGGAGATTGAATCGGGAAGTCTCAGAGGTAATGATAAGGCATGCACACTTGATTGGGGTTAGCAACGAAAGCTAACTAAGCCAAGCTTTTTACAGAATTTCAGTTGACATTAATCAGTCATAGTGAATCTTTAAGGGAGCATGACAGATTGGGTCTAGTTAAGGCAAAACGATATTGTGTAGGCAGTCTCTCTGTATTTTGCCACGCACAAATTAAAACATCGACAGTCCATGGAAGGCTCCAGACGTCATAAAAGAACCGATTCAATTGTATAATAATGAAAACATAGTCTACCTATGTAGTAGACTCTGTACTTAAGTAGGGACGGTTTTATAGAGGATGAAACCTCTTTCGAGTACAAAATACATTATTTTAGTATAAAATAATTAAGAATATGGCCGTATAACGAACCATCTTTTCTTAAACGCGACCCATGCTCCAAGTTACAATGCCACCACTCCCACGCAACTAGCAATATAAAATGTTGCCTCCTGCGCCCATGTCAAGAGCTACGAATAACCATGCACATGTCAAGAGTCGGAAGTTAGAAACAAGAACCCAGAACTGCCATTTAAGTTTGTCAAAATGTGATACGATAATGTTTGCCACTAAGGTCAAGTGTTGCGCCTATAATAAAATACTAAATGAACATTTTACGTTAGCTTTATATTGATCCGATGGCATTACGAGGGAATGCGGAGGCATTAGTCATTATGAATGAAACAGGGGAGCCTGTATGAAACACTGCATAAAAACTGCAGAGACATGTTATTGTTATGGGTATTCGTTTTTGTATCACAATAATTATGTGGTTAACAAAGTTTGTTCCTGCGCTAATTTCTTAAAGTGTTGCAATTTCAGGTTAAGGTTCGAATTAAGCGGATTATGAAATTGTTATAAAATGGAAATATGAAACTCTGTAATTATAGTGTATTAATCACAAAGATCAAGTACTTAAGACTGTGTGGTAAATGTGCATACCTTCCACTTATTATTCCACGTGTTAAGCCTGCTTTACTATAATATAGTATCTGATTTCAAATGTAGGTCACTACATGTATTAATATTGAATATTGAGCTTTATGCATCATTGCATCTTTACAACGCAATCGTCATTATCACTGATGTGATTTTGAGAACATTTGTTGTTATTATATGATGATTCAGGTAGCTCCGTACATCGGAATAACGAGGGTCTTAATTCCGTGGAGTAGATTGTTTTTTGTTAAAAACATATAAGGGAAATGTAGACCAAGATAGAGTCTCACGTGTATCAGCGTAGGCAAATAATCATAATGCATTTGATTGCTCTATGTATAATTGTATTGAACTCATTAAATAACCCGTGAAGTAATTAGTTAATTGCTCACAGTTTAACACAGGTCATTCATACATGCGTTTGGTATAATTATAAATATGTGAGCGTTTATACCCGTACATTTATCTTTTGACGATGCCAACAGTAACTGCCATCTATGCTATCGCAAGTGTCTACCGGGTCTGATGAGTCCGTGGAGATAACCAATCTGCGTAATCTAATGTATGTTCCGAATTCCAATGACACAAGCTTGTGCTCTCCCAATTAAACTTGACACTGACGTAGTAACAAACATGATACTGACGAGACATGAGCTTACCTTAATCTCACTCTCTCTGACATCAACAGATATCTCGTGGGATCTCGACATATCTTGTGGGATCTCGACATAGAAAGGACGCAATCATCGTCCACATCTCGCCATCCACAAGAAACATTAAATAAACGCATAAGCAGACATGCTAAACCGAAACTGATACACGTTTTGTTTGCGATTGGTATATTTATTTTGATGAGAACAATCTATGAAACAAATACATCAAGAATGAACAATTAGTTTATAGCGTTAATGTAAAGAAAGATAATATAAAAAAAAAAAAATATTCATGTTAAGGACGTTGAATGTATGCTGGACATCCAGTAAGAAGAAGAAGAAGAAGAAGAAGAAGAAGAAGAAGAAGAAGAAGAAGAAGAAGAAGAAGAAGAAGAAGAAGAAGAAGAAGAAGAAGAAAACGAATCAATGCATACCCTTTTGGCTAGTCACTTCACTTTTAGAACTTTAAGATAAAGACGAGATGGCAAATAATTTGACAGAGTATGCAACAATTGCATTCATTACACAAATTGTATGAAAATTAAATAAATAACTAGCTAGTTATATGTCAGTCTTGTGTTCAGTCAACCTTTCTTAATTTGTCACGTGGATTCAAATATTGTGATTTAGAAAAGATGGAAATACATAAATTGATCACAGCTCATAAGAAGCATAAAATCCAACAGTATGTAAGCGTGTGCAACCTCACACAAGAAGGACTGGATCAGTTCTAGCTGTTTTCATATTAGAAATGAAACCAAGCTGACATCAGGCAATAGCTTTTGAAATTGATTAAGTAAGTCTTCTTCAATTATTGTACATTTCAAGACATGTACAGATTCATCTGTTAGTCGTAATGTATTTAATTAGTCTAAGGCATTTACTTGTTGTACCAAGTCGTTAATTAGCTTTAATTACAAATCATTTACATATGTTTACAGACTTTGTATCTCAAAATACCTAACAAGGGAATTATAACTGACCTTGAATCAAATATTGAAGTATGAACAATTCAAAACGCTTTATTAGTCTAATAATTATAGCAAAGTCCATTAAAATTTTTAGTAGAATATTCTCAGCACTAAATAAGTGTCAAGAAGTAAACATGTGTTTTTAAATTATTAATTTGAAATGTGGGTTATCGCATCAAAAAATTATAAGTTGTAAAATCTTGTTTTGAATATAAACCGCAATCAATCTATGAAGTTGCCCCAACCCTTACTCCCACCCCCCAAAAATGAATTGCTTCATATCAAAACAAACACGAATTAGCATAAAACTCAATAAACTAGTGATCTTTTATATGTTTAATGAAAACATCGTAACATTATTTTGAATGCAGGATAACCTTTTAATCACTCAATGTTATTATTGCAAAGAATTCAATTTACTGATTCACCTTTCTTTGTTATGTAGAAAACAGAATAACTATATTGAATACCTTTAGTTTTTAACGTCTTGATAACTTTTGATCGATTTCAGTTGTAGACATTGACATTCGCAGTTCATCAACTAATATATACTGTGACTTATTTTCGTCGATCTAGCATACAAATCTTAAAACACTTTCATTCCATGGCTTTTATCTTTCATGCCGGTTTATCGTGATTGGTCGTCCCATTTTTTATCTCACTTCAAGCATAATAGAAGATGCGTTGAAATTGTTCATCACTTGAAAATGAAACGGAAACCTTAGTTACCTCCCTTTGACCGTATGTATGTATGTATGTATGTATGTATGTATGTATGTATGTATGTATGTATGTATGTATGTATGTATGTATGTATGTATGTATGTATGTATGTATGTATGTATGTATGTATGTACGTATGTATGTATGCCTATCGCTTTGCTCTCACGCAGAACCAATCCATTTTCCATCACGACTAAACACACATCAACAAGGAAATGATGTTATAAGCACTAGAACATAGCAGACACACTTTAAATGGGTGCCGTTGACCCGACAACTAATAAAATATTATATAACCTGTATGATATTATTATTTGTATTCAATACGAGGTCTGTCAAGCATTATCGAACATTGTCCTGAAGAATCTTGATAAAATATAGCACGTTCCATTCTGTTTGGTGTATATTGGTCTGTCTGTCTGTCTGTCTGTCTGTCTCTCTCTCTCTCTCTCTCTCTCTCTCTCTCTCTCTCTCATGTTTCCTTGTATCACAGGTGAGCATTTTATCATTACATCACTTTCGGTATTACAAATAGTTTGTTATGCCAGTTAAAATAAATATTGTTTTAAATAATATTTAGGACACATAATTGAAATGTCATCAATTATATGACTTGAATGCATACATGTATATCTGTATTAATTCTCACTTTCTCTATCTTTCTATTCTTGTTTATCCGCCTTCTCTAGAACATACGTATGATAATCTCTTTTCTCTAAACTTTTTGGAGGCATTTATCTCCGGAAAATCCTTACTCAAAACGGCAGTAGAACCTAACGTTTTGACTATCTGATTACGTTTTCATTTTATCGGACTATGTAATATATATATATATATATATATTTATATATATGTTGTAAAGATTTGTTGGTAAAATATGAATTTTGAAATCTGGAAAACATTAAAGAAGAAATCTGTATCATGAATGAAAATTCATTCAAAATTCTAGTCAGTAAACATTTTGTGTGCCGACTGAGATGTGTAATTGAATTTCGGATATTATAAACAAAAGTATACCGACGTTGAAACTCAAAATTGAGTAGTCAGTAAATCAGTACGTTACAAACATGGAAAGAAAATAAGGTAACTGTTACTTATGTCATATAGCAGCATTTTAGTATGGAAGCATATAAAAATTATTTCATGTTTTTTAAAAAAACAAATAAATAATTTAATGTGTATTAGCCTTTTTCAAAGCATTGTACCCTTCATGCAGAATCAGAAATTACGTTTTGGCTCCAAAAATTAAGTTAAGATTGATTTCGAAATTACTCAAGGCCGATGTATCATTTTAAATTCCTTCCGAAATGCACGAACATTTGGAAATGTAGGTTATACTGAGAGACGTTGCACCAGGTATTCATTTTGTTTCACGTTGTTCAAGAGACACAGAACGAATCAAACATCTAATCTAAACAATTCTATGTCAGTTCTGCTACTGACACAGTTTTCGTATTTAAAAGACACATCTCATTTCATGCAAAGTTTGAGAACAATTATTCGTTGTATCACTGTATGATGGTTGTAGCACAGATATTGTTAGTATTTCTACCAACAGAAGGACATGGTCATTGTTTCACTTCTTGTAGTAAGTTTCATGGTTGATTAACATTATACAATTCTGCCATGTGAGTAAGTTATTAATGTATTGAATTGTTGTACTGGAAACAACAATTTATTTTTTAATTGACAATTGGATCCGAAAGAATAGTACAGCTATGGGTAAAAACATTACGGAAGCATATCTCTGACTGAAATAAATATTTGCTCAGGATGAATTAATATCATTTTATAGCGTCGGTTATTGATAATATTTGTTTTTATTCTGACCTATTAGGAAATTCGAAACTGAAAAAGTGGTACTTAATTTGATACTTTATCACCATTTATCAATTATATTTTGAAACTAAAAATAAGTAAGGAATGTGTAGACTTCTTAGATATAGAAATCTCACATACCAAAGAAGATACCAGTACCAAGGGATATAATATGGATGATAGTTTCGTTTTCAAAGGGACTAACACTCAACAGATGCTACCATAAACATCAGACCCACTATTTATTTATACATATTATGTTTTTCCTGAAGTACAGCAATCACAAATGCTTTCTAGAGACGAATTCTTCAGGACTAAATAAACGTTGGTAGCGCTCTAGAAAATGGAAATGATTCCCGTCGCGTGTTTTCGGAAACTGACAGTTGAATTCCGAACGGGAAAAGTGTTTGTTGACCATAAATTCCCATAGGATGTTTAGGATATGTACCCACCTGTTAAATGTTGAGAAGCATTTCATCAATATAGATTAACACCTGTGTAAGTTTATCTGCTTTGCCTACCCATAATTCTTTTTTACATTATGGAGTATCTATTATTATTTAAGTTAGTTGGATGATTCATAGAATACAACCTAATCTGAATCCTGCCACCTCTTTATAAGCAGGGATCCAACGTTTTTGGATCAAATTATGTCTGTTGGTCATTCGACTATTCGAACACCAAGTATATAATGCCGTATGTTCATTGTCCTAATTCTGATAGAGCCACTGGCCAAAAAAATATGTGTCAAAATAAAAATTACAAGCAATTATTCATCAAGACTACCTCGTGGTTAAAATAGTTTGGATTGAAATTAAGCTTTAAGATTCGAGTTATTTCTGTTTAGTTATGACCATTCAATAATAACTACGAATGGATTTCAAAGATCGTTTGTAAATGTCTTCGGATGGGATTGTTTGGAGTTGAAAATGTGGATATATTCTAGGTGTTTTGATGTGTACTAGTTTACAGGACACTCAATGTCAAAGTTAAAACCTAGAATAATAAGCAGGTTGCCAGCTATCGAAATTGCATAATCCAAGAGGTTAAGAAACTGCTCAAGACAGAGAGATTGACTGAGCTTGATGTTCGACTAGAAGTAGGATGACAGAGGCAAGAAAGCTGACGTAAATGTTCAATGTTCCATTGAAACCGAGGTTTGGACCAGTGAAAAACGATTTGTGATCGATATTTAAGTTACCGTTTAGTGTGTTTATGATATTGCGTTAGGTATTTGTTAATATTGACAGCAATTTCACTTCCGCCAAAGTGGTGTGGGGATGATACGATGAAGTAAATGCGGGAAGCAAGATCCGTGCAATTTGGATCATCTGTTAAGAAACATGATTGGTATTTGGAGGATAGACTTGGATAATTGTGATGTGAAAAGGAGATGCTTTCAGTCGAATGGAGATGATTCTGCTAGATATAGGGCGGCACTCAAGCACACATTCATTGATGGCTGTGTTTACAAAGAAGCCTAATCCTTTTACGGACTTGTCCAACTATCAACTATAGTGTAATATATGCCCATCTGCATTTTTGTATTCTCCTAGGGCTTTCAATAGGACTTCACATAGTCCCAGAATGTACCATGTATATTGTTCCAGCTCATGTGTCAACTCTTAGAGTCTTCCTATTTGCACCAGCAGAGTTCTAATGTTTCAGCTGGCGATGGCGATGTTGTCTCCTGCTCTGATTTTATGCAAAGTGCAGTAGCACACTTGTCACCTTCGTCCTAGTGGACAACGGCAAGCGCGGAACTTGTTGACCCGGGCGACGACCGATCCGGTATGGTAACTTCAGATTGGTTCAGCATTATTAGTGTGTCTTGGGCAAAAGTCGTCTGGCAGAGCCCATCCCTCCCCAGACCAAGGAGTTGCCAGAAGGGGATGTAGTACATTGTCCAACTGCCTAGAGCCTCCACTCCTGATTTTCTTATAGGGTTTAATCCTTTAGCCTTTTGCTAACCAAAGCCGACCTTCAAGGCAGAAGGAGACTCGTGTATGGACGGGTGCTTCAATTTCCCGAGCAGATATAACATCTGCCATGTCCATGGTCATTATATATCAAAGTTAAAACAATATTGAAATATATGCATTTTGTTTATATCACAAGGATGAACAAAATAGTGCAGAAATTTGTAATTGCATGTCAAAAACATCAAAGTTGGAATTACGACATCTTAAAGAACAAACAAAACCTTTGAAGAAATTATTAAACTTGAAAGAACAAAAAGTGAGAAAAATATGTAAGACAATGGCAAGAGCAAACTAAAATCATGAGTAGCTTTTGTATAAGTGTTCGCTTAGAAAGGAAATATTTATAATGCAAAGACGGGATGGTAGACGGATAATTACTAGCTAGAAATTACTGTTTCAAAAGTAAGAGTGAATGATTGCGTTAAATTATTAGAAAATACTTTTGGCAATAACTCTTATATTTAACAATTATTTACATTGATAATTACAATGATAATTACAATGATAATTACAATGATAATTAATTACAATGATAATTACAATGATAATTACAATGATAATTAATTACAATGATAATTACAATGATAATTACAATGATAATTACAATGATAATTACATTATCAAAATGTAATACCGCTGTATGATAAATAACACCAGTATACCAGTGAAAGTTGTAGAGGCTGAAATACATGATTTATTCTTTATTAAAAAAGATGGCCTTATCTCTCGGACGGGTCTTAAATAGTTTAGACCTAACGTTCCCGGATTGCTACTTAGCGTATTAACCGTTTCGTTTTTTAAATGCACCTGTGGTTTTGATATAGTCAGTAATTGCCAAACGTGTTTTCAATAAAATAAATTTTGAATTTAGTTTAGTAATTCCAATTTAGCTATACTGCTCAAAACATCATGCTCAAAATAGTTTTTCCCCCAAATAACTGTGGTTATTCCTCTTTACGTTGTCTTCGAAATAACGATAGTCATTCTAAATTAGTCATAATGTCTCTATGATCGTGAAAAGCAGAAGAGAAAAAAAACGGCGCGTAATCTGAATAATTATGTAAACTCACACCAGTGTTGAGCAAAGAGGACTTCTAGATTCATTAGAATTTACACTTATGGCATTTTGTCTTTCAAGGAGTGTTCCTATTGTTTTTGATACCATGCTAAATAGGACTTTGCTAGTATGTGTGCAGGTTAATTTTTATCACTAGTTAGTATGGTCCTTTACCATTTTATTATCTGCATAAATGAAAGCATCTATCATAGTTCTTTTGCACTTCGTCATAATCGGCTCAAGAGTTTAACTTATTATTTTTCTAGTGTTGGAGTAATCAGTGTCAATAGGTTTCCTGATTCAAAAGAAGTTTCTTAATCTTTGTATTAAATCATTTCCAAATTGAGATTATCTTCATCGCATAGATTTTATAGTAATAGAAATAGGAATAAATTACGAAATAATTGCATTCGTTTTGTCTCAACCGCAGCACGTTTCCTTTGCTTCGCACATAAACATTCCCTGGATATTTTTGCACTAGTCTATACCAATTATGATTCAGCTGTGGTTTTCCGGATCATAAGAATATTTGACTCAAACAATATCATTTTTCAACACAGAATGTATTTGCTAGTGCACTAGGATGTCATAAAGTTTTACCTCGATTAGAAAATTGTTTAACAGCGTAGGTGTGTCACTATCAGTGTCACGTCTACACGGTGACATTATTGGATGTGTGAGGGATGCTTTTGGATGCCGATGGTCCATATTCATAATGCAGTAGACTATATTAGACATAGACACTTTCGGAACTGCATCGTAACATGCTCTGGATGGAAAACTTTCTTTCAAATTGGAGACCAGCTTAGGTCCATACAGTTATGTAAACATACGTTAGTTTATTTACCAATGTAAGCTAACATTGAAACAAGTCTTGTATAGGGTATACTCTCTCTCTCTCTCTCTCTCTCTCTCTCTCTCTCTATATATATATATATATATATATATATATATATATATAGATAGAGAGAGAGAGAGAGAGAGAGAGAGAGAGATAGATAGATAGAGAGATAGAGAGAAAGAGAGATAGATATACTATGATAATTGGATACTACCTTCTGAGTAGTCATTATAAACTTTATCCTGAGATTTATTTATTTTGTTTCAGCTTTTAATCATTGCTACGTCACTATCGAATATTTACGCAGAATAGTATAAAGATACCATCAATTCTACCCTGATAATTGAAGATACTCAGTTGCGCGTGTTGCATATAGACTCCACTGGAAACTTCTGAATAATCTTGTTTGCAAAAAAGGTGACAATAATTGATGCTGTATATTGTAGTTGTTGGTTACGTAGATGACTGAGATTGAATCCGGAATTGATCTGTAATGTGTATAAATTGCCAATAACAATAATTTTGACGTGATTGATTGCGATTAATGATGGTTGATGCCAATATGCGCGACGAAGAAATATAGATTTCGAAACTAGGACATTAGTGGGTCCGATATCTTTGTCTGGAACTAGATATTGGTGTTTTGCCTGTATCGTTAGTTTTGGAAGATCTGACCGCCAGAGAGCAATATGCTAATTTAATAAGTAGGACCGTTGTCATGCAGTAGTATAATAGTATAGGTTCTAATCAAAGTGTGATGATTGTGTACATTTGTTATTGCGTCTGTATGTACTAGGTTTCTTATATAGGATAGGAATTCATGAAGCGTCTGATATATAGTAATGAAACAAGATCAATAATTACACAATATAAGTGAAACATATATGTCTATGCATACGTATATTATCTTAAATTAAACAATTGAAAATAGCAAAAATCAGCAAGTTTGATAAAAATTCAGGCAATAATGTATTTCCTTATAGAATACAACCCGAAAATATACAATGAACGTACATATTGTGAATTAAATCTAAAATTAAATCTAAAATTAAAAATAAAGTTGTCCTTAAGATTATATCACAAGCCCAAAGGTGTAAACTTCCTATTGAATTCCAGCAGTATTCCAAATAGTATCCAATATTGTTCATGTGCCTGTAATCTCGAATGTTTGATGGATCAGTGGCTTGTTTGCGATGATATTCTAAGGGTTGTGATGCACCAACATTATATAATCCAAATATGTTCTTGTCTAATTTCCCTATAATTGTAAATGCGGGTTTCGGTCCATTAGTATTACTGAGAACATTGTAATAACAGTGAACTACAATTTTTATAAATACATCCACCATAATGAAAAGCTGAAAACAGTAAAACACTGATTCTGCTTAAAGATATTATGGCTAAAATTGGTAAATTCTCAAGCAAACAGTATTATTTTAAAAAATCAGATACAATAAAAGAGCCCGGATGTAGGTCTGCTTCCTTTTTACAAATTCAAAGATATCAACAAGCTTGGGAATTACCAAGTGAAAAACTATATTCTAGATTTAGATTCAAATAAAGTTGTTATATCCAATAATAAAGATCTGAATATCTGACCTATACTTCCAAATGAAATTTACCTTTGTATTATGTTGTTTACAAATAAATATCGATGGTCAGGAACACGATGAGTTTAACCCTGGACACGGTCAAGTACAATATATAGATATACATGATATACATAACATAAATCGTTATTCTGTGCATCTAAAGGGCTTATTACATGGCAGAACTTAGGTCAGAATACACATGTAACAACTCTCAGTAATGTCAACATCCAGTGACCAGTATGTTTGGCAAAGAAACGACAATGGTTGACCTTCGGTATGGTAGCGAAACAGAGAATGAGAGACAGAAACAGCGATCATCTCAAATGCTTAACGATGGTTGAATTTATATGAAACGTAATGAATAATTTCAAGCTTTAGCGTATTTAATAGATATTCTTTAAACAAACTAAAAATACATTTATGAGGACGGTAAGTATACGATGACATAATCTGCTACAGCTGATGCATTCTGTATATTTTAAGCACTACTGAATTTCATCCAATCGCATTCCATGTCCAGGATAGCAAAGCAGCCCTCCTTTCTGTCAAAATATAATCAAGCATTTAATGTCTAATATTTATAACACAAAATATGAAATTAGTCCTGATGAATATATTAAAAATTCAACAAAAAATATAAACATCGTCGTGTACAACTAATGAATTATTTATTCATTATACCGTGAATATGTTATTAATAAAATATTTGTGTGTTTCAAGCAAACCATATACGTTGAAAATACTTTAAATTCAGATTTAAACATTGAAATCCGTAGTTGAAAATTCACATCCTGTGAAGGAACACTTTTGGTTCATCCGTCCCCTTTTATGTCTCTCTACTGTGTTTATGTATTGCCAACTATAATTCTTTGCTATTAAATATCTTACTGTGTTGCCAGATACTTTGAAATGTTAACATGCATGTTGTCTAATGCCGAATAGGTTGCCCTATTGCCAGTTATGTTGCTTTCTCCATCAATGTTTTCTTGTTGCCAGCTATGTCGTTCTGTTTTCAACAATTTTGTTATGTTCTCACGTAGGAGACCATGTTGCCATGAGATGCACGTGTTATTATTAAAGGTAAAACTATACTCTATGCCACCCTTTACATTAACGAAAACAATTACATAATATTATAACAGTTTCAAAGTCAAATACCAAACTGTCTATTAGATCTCTGAATCGAATCACCAACGTTATGTTTCATATCACGTCAGCTAAACACTAGGAATACAAAAGATGACTGGCATTTCATAACGGGATATATCGCATTTGTCTGTGATATTAAATAGTGCTTGTTTTGATTTAATTGTTATATTTTATTACGTCAAATTGCTTGCTTGCTAAGTACGTTGAATTACAATTCTAAATTGATCCTGATCTATTTTCTATGGGATTTGTTTCCACTGATTATACTTTCCCAACTATCTAATGATACTTAATTCACTGGAGAATATATTGCAATATAAAACCACGCAGGAATGGAAATTATTCCTTTTATTTTATTTCCGTCTGACAGCATATAAATTGAAACTAAAAGCAAACAAACTCTATACATCCCAGTTAGCATAAATATACTTTGACACTTAGGCCTCAAGAGTGGAATATCCAATATCGGCTGTAAATTAATATTCGATGCTTCAGTCTCAAAGTCGCATTGTTGTATGAATAATAATCGTATATCGTTTTGCTTTACTATCATCTATTGTAATATAAATACCTATATCATGTTCTCCTGCTATCTAGCATTGACATTTTGCTGCAAAATAGTGGCTGATACGCTATAACGTAAATTAGTTACGATTAATAGACAACAATACATTATTGTATCAAGAAACACAGATAAACGACTAGTACTTTGGTATTTCATTAAACACGATGTAATTACTTACACCTTTGCAAAATATACATATTTCACATCTCATGATGGAAATATGCATGCTTCTTGGTCATGGATAACACTATGTCAAGCTCAAATATAAACATTACAAATGCACGTTAAGCTCCGATTTTTAATTTTGTTTTTCCAGATGCTCAATCGTCAGTGTGGAAATTTACAAGCATGGGTATAGTCACGTATCAATCAAGACTTAATTCGTGTATCGATGTTTACTGATCTTTGTATTTAACAAAACGTGATATAAATAAATATTCATTTTGTCACGATTAAAATAAAGTTTTATCCTCATAGTTATTATTCAGTTCAAGTCACATAACGTGAGTTAGTTTTCATATATATTTTGATATTATTGCAACGTTCATTGCGTTCATGTATATCCTACGGTCATTAAATATTCCAGTTTCTTGGCAAATTTAGTTTTTACTTTATGTCGTAAACTGCAGATGTCAGAAAGACTGCAACTTCTTTTCATAAATGAACTCAAAATCTCTGAAACAAATTATAAATTAATAGCAATATATTTGTTTTTATTGTTAACAGACAGTTCATATAAATATGTTACCAAAGTTATATTTCCGTGTAAATGTAAATTGAGTCTATGACACACGGTAATATATTGAAATTAATTCCAACCGATGCATGATCTTAGTCCCATGCTTAAGGCGTTGATTATCCATAAGCCTTACATTATGCCGTCATATAAATTTTCAGTATGTAGATAAAGATGCTTTGCAGTCCATAATTTGTTAGTGTGTACAACGTATGCATGCACAGGTATATACCAAAATATATTGTTGACCTAATTGAAAGTTAATGCTAGGGATTTATTACGACGTATATATTCGTGGAGAGTTATAAAAGGAAGAAATAATTGAACTAGTATTCAATATTATTCTTGTTACTACTTTATTTTCAGCTTGCACAAGTATTAACTGTCTTATTTCGATTAATTGCGAGTTATTGGAATAAACAGATTTAAAATTCCTTTTTTCGCCACAAAACATATTATTGGGATTTATGTGAATTCATTCGAAGACATTCTGAATTGTACTATTGCAATCGAGCAATATTATTGTATAAGCTCTTTACAAACTATATGTATATTAGCATATTGAAAACCTGTATTGCATTTGGTACAATTTATTTGCTTGGTCTTTGGATATAACGCTTTGGACTAGTTGTGTTTTGAGTTAGAATAATGTAGGTTCGACTTCAATTTTCATTTTATAGCTTAATAACATAACTTATGTTGGATTCTACTCAATTTGTTGGTTCGCATTTTCTGTTACTTTATTACGACTTTATTGTCCTAAGCTATCACGTATTTAGATACTATTAAACGAAGACGAAACTACTATTTAATTGAGGTGTGATTGTTACAATTGAGAACGTGAGAATAACTATGACGAATCCTCAGTTGACATTCACAAATAAATGTGTAGCATTTTTTAAACAATGTTATATGTTTAAGTTAAAACAGTTTAATCCGTTCTGTGGTATATAAATGTCAAAATAGTGTTGTCATTACCATGACAAGTATGACTTGGTCTCTTACCAGGGCCATCCAGTTACAGTTCAGACGATCTCAGCCAGACATCGGAAAGCAATTTTTCTAGTTTTGACTGGCACAATCTTCAGTTATACAGAATTCAATGAACTCGTATTATCTAACTGAAAACAAAAGATTTCTGCTACACACAGTTCAATCATAAAACCAGTATGTCAGCATCGAAAGAGTCATCACTCGACGTTTTCGATGCTTACACTTCGACCTGATCTAGCAATCAAGATGGAATCACTGTGATATATGTATGAGTGTTGGTGTGTTTGTATTTGTAATCAACGTCATTTGGCAAATACATTGTTTAATATCATCTTGCATCGAATCATTTTCATCATGAGCTGACACTTGAATGCGTATTAAATAGTGGTATGATGTATGTATTGATTCAGGACGCTGGTGTTAAGCAACGTATTCATTATTAGCAAACTCGATACACAGAAATGTGATTAAATTCTTGAAATCAATCTGCCCTATTTATATATTAAAGAGCGTTGAAGAGGGATTATTCTAAAACGATTCTGCAATGGCAAGGTAATTTAGAGCATGACGTTCATATATAAAAGAAAAACCGTTGTAAACAGAAGGCTGAACACCATCATTACGAATATAATTCAATTGTATTATTAACAAAAAAATGATTTAACTATATTTGAATCTTCTTGATCAATGTTAGGAATGATTAGCGCACAAATCACGAAGGAATTCATTACATTCACCGAAGTCAGTTATCTTATCATGTAGAAAATGTACTTCAAACTTGCAGTCGTATGACTGAAACAATCCTATGACGGAAACCATCGTATGACTAAAACCATCCCATAACTGAAACCATTCTATGACTAAAACCATCTTATGCCTGAAAGGAACCTATGACTCAAACCATCCTATGACTGAAGCCAACCTATGACTGAAACCATCTTATGACTGAAACCAACCTATGACTGAAACCATCTTATGACTGAAACCAACCTATGACTGACACAATCCTATGAGTGAAACCATCTTATGACTGAAGCTATCCTATGACTGAAACAAACCTATGACGGAAACCATCGTATAACTGAAACCATCGTATAATTGAAATCATCTTATGACTGAAACCAACCTATGACTCAAACCATCCTATGCCTGAAACCATTCTATAACTGAAACCATCGTATCACTGAAACCAACCTATGACTGAAATCATCTTATGAGGGAAACCTTCGTATGACTGAAAACATCCTATGGCTGAACCCATCTAATGACTGAAATCATTATATGACTGAAACCAGCCTATGACTGAAACCATCCTATGACTGAAATCATCGTAAGAATGAAACCATCATATGTCTGAAATCATCGCAAGACTGAAACCATCTTATGACTGAAACCATCTTATGTGACTGAAACTATCTTATGTGGCTGAAACCATCTTATGACTGAAATCATCGTAAGACTGAAAAAATCTTATGCCTAAAACCGACCTATCATTAAAACACATTCCTATGACTGAAAACATCGTATGTGACTGAAACCATTCTATGACTGAAACCATCTTTACTGAAGACGACCTATGACTAAAACTTATGACTGAAATCATCATATAACTGAAACCATCGTATGAGTTAAACCAACCTTTGACTGAAATCATCTTATGACTGAAACCATCCTATGGCTGAAACCATCCTATAACTGAAACCATCGTATGACTGAAACCTTCGTATGACTGAAATCATCGTATGACTGAAAACATCTTATGACTGAAATTATCGTATGTGACTGAAACCATCCTATGACTGAAACCATCCTATGAATGAAACTATTCTATGACTCCAAACAAACCTATGACTGCAACCATTCTATGACTGAAAGAATCGTATAACTGACACCATCCTATGACTGAAATCATCCTATGACTGAGACCATCACAAGACTGAAACCAACCGATGATTGAAACCAACCTATGATTGAAACCATCTTATGACTGAAACCAGCCTATGATTGAAGCAATCCTCTTACTGAAACGATCCTATTACTGATATCATCGTATGACTGTAACCATCCTATGACTGAAACAATCTTATGACTGAAACCATCATAAGACTGAAACCATCATCAGGCTAAAACCAACGTATGAATGAAACCATCATATGACTGAAACCAACATAGGACTGTAACCATTATAAGACTGAATAATAATGAAACCATCTTATGACTGAAACCATCCTATGATTGACACCAACTTATGACTGAAACCATCATATAACTGAAACCATCCTATGACTGAAACCATCCTATGAATGAAGCCATCATATGACTGAAACCATCCTATGACTGAAACCATCCAATGAATGAAGCCATCATATGACTGAAAAATCATATATACTGGAACCATCCTTTGATTGAAATAATCCTATGACTGAAACCATCCTATGACTGAAACCATCGTATGACTGAAACCATCATATAACTGAAATCATCGTATGACTGAAACCAACCTATGAATGAAACAATCCTATGACTGAAACAATCATGTGACTGAAACCATCGTATGACTGAAACCATGCTATGACTGAAACCATCCCTTGACTGAAACCATCCCTTGACTGAAACCATCCTATGACTGAAAACATCATAGGACGAAAACCATCATAAGACTGAAACAATCCTCTGACTGAAACCATCATATGAATGAAAACATCCTAACACTGAAACCATCGTATGACTGTAACCATCATATGACTGACACCATCCTAAGACTGACACAATATTATCACTGAAAGCAACCTATGAATGCAACCATCATATGCCTGAAAAATCACATGTACTGAATCCATCCTATTACTGAAACCATCCTATGACTGAAACCATACTATGACTGAAACCAACCTATAAATGAAATCATCACATGACTGAAATGATCCTATGACTGAAACAGTCCTCTGACTGTAACCATCATATGACTGAATGCATCCTAATACAGACACCATCTTATGACTGAAGCCATCCTATGACTGAAACCATCCTATGAATGAAACCAAAATATGGCTGAAACCGTCTTATGACTGAAATCATCGTATGACTGAAACCATACTATGACTGAAACCAACCTATAAATGAAATCATCTTATGACTGAAACCAACCTATGAAATAAATTATCGTATGTGACTTAAAACAACCTGTGACTGCAACCATCTTTTGACTGAAATCATCGTATGTCTGAAACAGTCTTATGACTGAAAGCGTCATCTGACTGAAACCATAATATGTCTGAAACCATCCTATGACTGAAACAAACCTATGACTGAAACCACGAAATGACTGAAACCATCCTATGACTGAAACCAACCCATGAATGAAACCATCATATGACTGAAATGATCCTATGACTGAAACAGTCCTCTGACTGTAACCATCATATGACTAAATCCATCCTAATACAGAAACCATCTTATGACTAAAGCCATCCTATGACTGCCACCAACCTATGACTGAAACCATCCTATGACTGAAACCAAAATATGGCTGAACCCGTCTAATGACTGAAATGATCGTATGACTGAAACCATCCTATGACTGAAACCATCTTATGACTGAAACCATCCTATGACTGAAACCATCATAAGATTAAAACTAACCTATGAATGAAACCATCTTATGACTGAAACCATCATATGACTGAAACCATCCTATGAGTGAAACCATCCTATAAATGAAACCATTCCATGACTGAAACCAAAATATGGCTGATACCGTCTTATGACTGAAATCATCGTATGACTGAAACAATCCTATAACGGAAACCATCATAAGACTGAAACCATCCTTGACTGAGTCCATCCTATGACTGAAATCATCCTATGAATGAATCCATCATATGATTGAAATATCATATGACTAAAACCATCGTAAAACTGAAATCATCATATGACTGAAACGATTATAAGACTGAAACCAACCTATGACTAAAAAACAAATTTGACTGAAACCATCTTCTTACTGATACCATCCTATGACTGAAACCATCCTATGACTGAAACAATCCTATGACTGAAACAATCATGTGACTGAAACAATCCTATGACTGAAACCATCATATGACTGAATGCATGATATGACTGAAATCATCATGTGACTGAAACCAACCTATGACTGAAAGCAACCTATGACTGAAACCATCCTATGACTGAATTAGTATTTTTTAAATAACATTTGTATAGAGATGTTGGTAATGTTGTACAATTTATATTTGGCGTGGCTTAAGGAAACGCTAGAGACCAATGTAGCTAGTTGCTTCAAAATATCGAATCAATAACTAACAACAAAACAGAACATAATCAAATTAGCTATATGTATATGAAGTAGCTCAATCTAATTTTACAATTGATCATGTAGGGCGATGTGCACACTTCTGTTTGAATCTTCTCTTAAAGATCGTACCTAAACGCCGGTATATTGTCATACTATTTCGATTGTTCTCAATGCATATCAATCAAGTGATTATTAATCAATTTGATTCAATATCTCTCAGAATTCAACATACTTTCCCATTCAAACGTTCTACAGTAGTGAACATGCTTTATATTTAGTTTTAGAATATTAACAATAATAATAAATAAACATACTTCTATGATGAATGTGTAACTAAGGATGCGCATTACAGGCCACATGAGTGTTTGAAATTGCTCTTTGGATAGATGTCTAAATATGACATTCTCACTAAACATTTACCGTTTTGCTGTGTTTGGACCGCGAGGTGATAAAAAAGTATGCGTCGTTGGTGTGGTACTAAAGACAATATTTAAATGGTTAAGCACACATGCCACGATAATCCTATCTATAGATAAATATTCGTTTTTAAAAGTTTTATTTTCATCTCTGATGTAGATTAATTAGCATTATATCGTTACTGAATATTGAAAAAGTCCTCTTATTTTAATGCAATGAGTTTAAATATCATTAGGGTTTCCCTGAGTGTGACAGTATGTAATCCTCAATACCGCATATATAATATTCCATTCTACAAATAAGGAAATAATGTGCAGTTTATTGCTGAATAGTGCACTTGTTTTACTGATTCATTTTACTACATATGCTTCTACTGAATTTCTGCTCTATGGGATTTATTGCAATGGGAGAAAGTATGGATATTGATGTGGATGCTGCTAATTCCTAAGTTCGTTGTTGATGTCATTCTCTCAAAATATGCTTTTTTTTAAAATTATAATTGTGAAAACATTTTCACAAACCTTTCATAGTCTGGGACCTACGTACAACAAAATATTGACGTTAATGATAATGGAGTAAAGAATGACTCTTTGAGTAGCAAGGTATAGACAAATCAAATTGTAAACCTTAACATATTCTTTCTCAGTCTGTATGTTTGTTTGTCTCCCTCCCTCCCTCCCCGCTCCTTCCCTACCTCCCAGCCTCTCTCCCTCCTCTTCCTCTTTCTCCCCCGTCTCTCTCTCTCTCTCTCTCTCTCTCTCTCTCTCTCTCTCTCTTTCTATATATATATATATATATATATATATATAGATATATATAATGAAATTTTTGCTTTCAAAATGTTTTGAGGCAACGTTTCATTTTCAGATTGTACAAGATGAGAAAGCCAAGTTTCGTAAATAGACTGACTTGATTTTGTTCTTTGTTTTAACATCAGCAACATTTATTAACATAACCATCAAATACTCACAACAGCAGCTAGAATACAAGAGGATTAAAACTGCGGGGAACGTGTTATCCTAACGAAAAGTGGAAATGCATACCCTTGCGGATACCTTTCTATATCCTGAAGAAAAAAATCCCCACTGCATCTAATTTTGGCGATGATACAGTTTGTAAGCGCATTAACATTTGAGGGAAGCTATATAGATTATTTCTTAAATAAATATAGATGTTAGAACAATTGTAATATAAACGCTTTTGCGCCGCAAGGATCTGTGCTTGGGCCACTCTTGTTTTCAATTTATGTAAACGATATTGTCAATGGTATGAGCTCTGTCACAAGTTCTGTTTTGCAAATGGCACATCTCTACATTATAGCTTGTCATGAATGATGATCTGACAAAACTGCAAAAACTGATCCAAGAAATAGGTGTTAAAGTTTATTAAAACAAAATCCAAATAGTGGTAATGTTTCTCATAAACGCATAAACGGAGAAACCAATCATTCTGAATGGTTTGGATAATATTGACATTAAATATGTGAATTCCTATCACCATCAAAGAGTACTACGTTTTCAATGCCAAATTGACATGTTAAAATAGTCTTTAAAAACGACAGCTAGTGAAAGATCTACACAAACTAAAATGAAGTCCCATTTTATCACAGCTATATACGACCTGTACTAGATCTATCTTGGAATAAGCCAGTGTAGTCTTTTACGGATGGTTGTTGGTTGATTCAGACAGAATTGGAAAAAAAAACAGCTTAAGGCGGCAAGAAAAGTTACAGGATTTCTAAAACGCACTAGTAGGCAGTCTCTTTAGTTTGAAACAGGATGGGAAAAGTCTGCAGTCTAAAAGAAAAAGATAGAAGTAAAATATACTCGACAAGATTACAACGAAGCAATCCCCAGTCTTAGCAATTAATTTATCCGTCCTCTTGTGTCCGAAGAAACAAATTATTACCTTCGACGTTCAAATAATATGTTTGTTTGCAGTTTCTGGCCAAATTCTTCCAAATTATGTTTTATATCCCAAACAGTATCTTTGTGGAACAACCTCGAACAGGACCATCTATGTACCATGCCTTACAGTACTTTGAAAAAGTGTTTATTTCCAAGTTTTATTAATCAAACTCTGGACAGTGTCCGTACTAGATTACGACAAAATGTTATTTAATTGGAAGCTGATATTGACAGTGTTCAACTTGATAACCCACCTTATTGTTCATGCGGTTGTATCGACACCACAATGCACTTTTCCATGTTCTGTCCCAGGTACAATATACAATGATCTGGGTTGATGTGAAATTTACTTTCGATGTCATATGCGACTATCAGCCTAGATTTTCTGCTAAGGGGACAGGGCAATGCAAATGACAAATTTAGAATTTTACTACCGGCAAGCAAATATCTAACTTACTCAAATTGTGATCTCTCTCTCTCTCTCTCTCTCTCTCTCTCTCTCTCTCTCTCTCTCTCCACTCAGTTTCATTGTGTCGTCATTTTGAATATATTGCAATATATGTATCAATAAGTCAAAGAGAGCTAATTCAGGTTGTCATTACATGTACCCGGTCCCACAGTTTCCTATTATGACAATGAAATATGTTTAAAACAACACATTTCAATCAAAGACATAACAGTACCAAGAGAATACAGCTGGTTTCTGCCAGTGAGCATGTCTGAAGTAAGTATAAGGGTAACATAATAAATATAATGATGGTTTATGAGTGTCGATAATATGTTGGTAATGAATCTTTCAAATCCATACATATATATATATATATATATATATATATATATATCATATTCAATATGATAGCACAACGAGAAATGTGTGTTGGATTACATGAATCCTTCACAACGAGCCAGTCATTTGTATTTATCACAATTGTTCGGAACAGATGAAATAGAAAAAACATCATGTAGAAACAACGATTCGCATACATTGTGTTTGCATTCGTAATAATCGTATATTTTCCAATGGAACATGACGGGTAAGGGCTACAACAACATGTGATACATAGATCGCTAAAACTTAGACTCATTTGCAGCGCACAATTATAGTCACGTACGGAAGAATACCTTTAGGTGCTACATGCCACATTAATATATCACATATTCAACAGATACGACTAGATACGTTGACCGTATATCAAATTTCTTAAATGCCAGTAGAGTATATTTATACATGCTAATGATTATATACCGCATAATTAAGACTCGTACAAGATAACCTAGTGCTGGCAAAAATTACCACAAAAGGGACAAATGAGGCAGTTGTACACAAATGTTAAGACAAACATCCTATTATACTAGTGTTAAACGTATGTTGTAATTAAACCACAGGAGTATGCTTAAACATAGCTACATTATGAAAACTTCAAGCAAAACGGTCCTGGCTTTACATATATGTCCAATACATTGGTAAGACTGTATACATTCAGGAAGCGAACGAATAACCGCAAGAGCAGTATTCACAATCAATTCAACATTAAATTCGACGACAATAGCAACATAGCATGGTGTTATCTTAATATGATGATAATACGGTGTGAAAAAGGTCAAAGTGCAAATTCATGGACATGTACTGGATTCATACGCCATAAAAATAAAATATAATAAATCACCTACTTCTCAAAGAATGAATGGCCAAACCTTTACACTCATTTCATTCTATTTTAATATCTGTCACCACATCTAAACACTTTGTTTTCTGCTTATGCACTTATATTTGTACCAATATGTTTTTTAAAATATAAAAAAAAATCTTGAATTTCTTCCGCGTTATGTTCCTGCGTTTGTCTGTTTTACCTCACCTATTGTATCCTAATATTTCTCCTGTTTATGTCAGGTTTTAGTATTTCCACATCCCTCATATAATAGCAGATATGTGTGGTATTGCATTTCGTGATACGTATG